>JASANC010005647.1:0-11668 GCA_030248135.1 Theristus sp. LFF4_11 | reverse complement strand
TGCAAAAAACCTATTCGGCTACTAATATTGAACATCAAAGTTCCAAAACTTTGCTGTTATTGGCAAAAAATGTACAGTGGTATCCAAGATTATTCGTTTAAGCCCCAGGAACCCGGTCATTGAAGTGCTTGAAAAAGCCAGAAGCTTCTGTCCAAGGCTCACTTTACTTAACTAATCCGCCACTATACTTTGGCATCCTCGTCTAAGTTAGACAGACATAAACTTCGTATAAATAAGCCTCACATTTATAAACAATTCAGCTAGTTCCAGATAAAAAAGTGTGGTATTTGGAGAAGGCTGACATGCTTTGCAAATGCATCTAAACTTGGCAAAACCTCGTTTTCCCTCAGTTTATTCTGCGCTCTCATTTAGAATAAACTGACAAACATTGCAGATTTTCAGCGTCATCAGTTTTTCAAAGATTAAAAATTTGAAATATATATATACAAAGAATTTCAGATAAGAATTTCGAAGCAACCGTGTCAAAATCAAAAAAAATGTCGGAAAAAGCATCAAAAAGGCGGAAATCATTTGGAACCGCGCAAATGCAAAACAGGCAAAAACTACTGACCAGAGATAAGGATAAAAACGGGCAAAGAATCAGTCAGATTAGAGTCGTAAACACAACAAAAAAGAAAGCACCAACATCCACAATGCTTATCTTTCGTGTTTGTTCTCTGCGTGTGTGTTTGCTAACTGTGCAAAATGGTAATCTGATGTTTTTGATGTTTTACATTTTGATGAGTGACATGACAACTAACGCAAACAAATAAAACGGCAGCATAATTTTGTTCGAGAAAAAACCGCTTTAATTCATGGGACGTTCGTTTCTATTTATGAAAAGGGACAGCAGTTCCAGTTGCAACAGCCGACACATTAACAGGTGCAGAAAACTACACAGTGTCGATAAAAAAATCAAAAATTTTGAAAAAAATGGTTTTTGCTGAAATTTTTAAACATGTCATTTGGAGACGCAAAGCATGCCTGGAAGCTTTGAAAAACGTGACAAAGTTGAAAATGTCAATCAGAGTCCTAAAGAATCAGCATGGAAGCTCGGGAGTTTTTGTTTAGCACAACATGAATGGAGGTGGCGCGCGGCGGCTGGAAAACACTGGACGACTGACGAAAAGTGTACATTTGTACAAAAGAGATGATTGAATGCTAACGGATAACTAAGTTGACACGAGACGCAATAAGACACACGACGACAAGAAAAGAACACACAGAAATACACACGGCGACGGCGTTGGTGTGGCGCGTTGGGCGCTTTTGCATGGTGTCATTATATTATGCATGCATTGTCTTTCGCTCGTTTTCCGCTGTGCTGACAGCTTTTTCAAGCATAACACCCGACTACAAGGTGGTTGTCGAAGGCTTATTAGACTCAATGCCATTGTTCGGATCAATTGGATCGAATAGCCCACCTCGCCGCCTGTGCTCTACTTGTATGTTCTTTTTTTGGAAAGTGGTCAACAAAGCCGCATATGGTCAAACTGTTTTGCGTTTTTTTGCGTGCGGGGATTTATCGTCTTTATTACAGAGCAACTTCCGTGCAACCCTGTAGAAAGCAAGCCTAGCGTGGAACACAGCTAACCGATGATTATGTGAGTGTGGTTGTAGTGTACTTGGTGTTATGTGTATATGAAAGCTAAAAAGTGTATGCGTGTGCGTGCGCACATGAGTGACAGCGGTAATAAGTTGGAATACATTATATTGAACACACGCTTGATCCGTGTTGCGAAACGCAAAGCAGCCCATCATCGACCACTACACATTATGCACACGCGATTGCGGTCTCTTTTCACAATATCCGCGTCATGTCGCAAAAGTCAAAACGTGAAAGTGCATTTAGATCTGCGTCGTAACAGTGAAAAACACGCACGCGCCCCCCAACAACTCTGATGGTCAACAATTCGACCAGCGACGCCAACTTTTGAATACGATTCTGTGAGTTCCACCACTTGAACGGAAATTGAGTTTCACACTCCACGATTGAAATCACGAAGAAAAACGGGAAGCACGTCATATGCAAGAAAACATATAATAAGTATGGCCGGAGTTTGTCCGCTCAAACAACGTTTCAAACAAATCTGTAACTGTATAACTGTAACCAGATGATACTTCAAAAAGAGGCGAAGTCTTTTTTGCCATGTCTTCACTTAAGTGCGCAGCTCGCTCTTTTCAAAACTAACTAACGATGCCAAAGCAAAATATGTTTTGAGGCAACGTTCTCATAAAAAGGTACTTTTCAAAAAAATGTGTTTCACGGCGCCGCAAAACGCCACGGCTTTATGGCCGGATTCGATGGTCTTTTTTTTGGAATGCAGTTTGGTGCATACGATTTTTATTGTTTGAAATGAAACTCTTAAATATACAGTACTGTACCAAGGAAATGTAACTATCGTAGAAGTTTTTCCAACCAAAATGAGCCAGAAGAGCATGTTAAATTTTCAAGAGCGCCAAAATCGTAACTTGTCAAAGCACATAAAATTTTAAAAAAAATTAAAAAGGGATGCGGGATGTCGAACTTTCAATTTCAACCGTTAAGGCTGGTATTTCACCGACAGTAAACGCTATAAATAGAGGCAATTTAAGAGAGAATGACAAAACCGTCAAGGGCAAGGCAGGAAAATATGGGAATTTCCAAGCGTAATTTGATGCCACATTGTAAATCTTGCAAAATATGTTTATTCTTAAAAGCGGCGTGCTGTATTTAGATAGCTTTTTACCTCATATCGCTTCATACATCCGGTGAAGAGCCATAGAATATAAATAAATTGCACATTGCTTAAATATGTGCTGTGGAACCCTTATTTTTAGTAGGCTAAAGGCTCTATCTGCAGCTTTCAGCAGTTTTCAGAAAAAAGCAATATAATGGAAAATAAAACAACGATCCTTGGTTCACTGAGTGACTCAACGCTTAAAACATTGTTTTCCATTTTTAAATAGCAAAAATCGTGCAGTTTGATGATTCATTTTACTTATTAGTCAAACTCTAACCAACACAAAACTGCAAAAACAAAACAGAAATGTTCCTTTTTATGGTCACGATGCATGTTCGATCAGAAACGAGTCTTATTCTTGTGACATACCGATATATTTGATAAAATCACTTTGCACAGATTGCAGTAGTGCAACAACAACGGGCCAAAATGTGAGCCAACACAGTGATTTCGCTCCGTTGGGGGTGTTTTGGCAAAGCGAACAAAAAAATAAGCGTCCAGGAAACAACATTTCACGGCTGTTTTTCGTCAAGCTTCCGCGCGGCAATTCGCACGCGGCAACGAAAAAAAAAACTGCATTAGCATTAGAAACATGTAGTTGTCAGTGTTCAAGCTCACGAAGCTGCATTGATTGAAGCTTGTAATGGGCAGACACGCCTTTCCATATTCTTATTCGCTGCATCTTTGGGCAGTTTTTGCGGCGCTTGGATATGCCACACAATCTGAATGTTTTTTTGGGGATTTATCAACAAAAAAAGGTACACGATTGAAATGTTCAAGCAAGAAATATGTATATGATATAAATGATACAATGCACAAATTCATGTTACAATTTTAAAAGGTTCCAAAAAAACAAGTGTGCGGGAAACTTCAACATACAAAGTACAATTTTAACTCAGCTTTCCTCAGGTTTTGCAACGCACAGCATTTTGCAAAAAGCCACACCAAGAAGCTCACCAAGATTGTATGCTTATTTCGGGAAATACCATCTTGGTATGCATCTTGGTATGCTTTTCGTAAAAATAAAAATGATAGAGAGTTTTTGGCATGACTTTTCTCTCAATGAGTTGTGGGTTGAAGTTGCGTTCCTTAGTTAGTTTAAAAAGACATCTCTTCATGCTAAGGAACGTCATTTTAACCCCCGGTCGATTTTACATGTTGTCGATGAACAACAATTCTGGAGTCTGGATTCTGGATGATCGACACACTAAATCCGCTACCATCACGTGTTGTTGATTCATTTTTTTACTATTTCCGGATTGTTATGCGGATTGGTGAATGAAACCTTTTTTTTGATTCAAAGTTTTGCAAGTTCAATTTGTACTACAGCTCATTTCAAACACGAGTTACGACCCCGCCCTGTTATATAAATAAAAAAGCATTCAACCACGTTCATTAAAAACGCTTTTTTATTTAAACGCTGTTTCTGTGCTCTATGTTGACATTCGGTTTGAAAGAATCTGAAAGAAAACGGGTTTCTGGCAAACTTTTTTTGCGTCGTGCTAACAACCTAATCCCAAGCGTAAACTCTTAAGCTTATTATACCAAGTTTACAATTTTTTGGTTACTATTCAAAAATTTTAGACACCACTTTTGCCTGGCTGGTAAACTTTTTTTTTCTGTCAACAGCTTTTGTAAAGAACAATGTTCAATGCAATAAATGGTAAGGCAATAGATATATCGCAGAGCTTATTTACCTGGATTTTATTTTAGATACATTTTATTGGTTTTGTTGCGCAACGTTTCTTGTATTTCTTCTTCTTGCAAAACTTTGTACCACAGAAAGTTATTTATAAGTTTCTTAACTTTCTGTGACTGTGCTGTTGTGTTAACAGTCTATTTTGTGCTGCGTTTAAGTCACGCCTAGTTTACATACCGCAAAACGTATCAAATTTGTATACTTCCCCTTCACGACGTTGATGTTTACAGAAATGGTGCATTTCTTTTATAATACTAGCGTCTGTAAATAACATTTCTGATAAAAAAATGTTATTATTTGACGTCCTATTTTGTGAAGTAAGCTTTCAGCGCTTTGAAAAGGTTACCGTTTTTCTTTGGAAAAAGCGGATTTAGTTCAGAGGACATTTTCAAAACTCGTATATCGACACAACTGATTACAAGTCTTGTTTACAGTTTACAGTTTTTACCAGTAACCAAGCACATTGCAGTAACCTTGTGAATGCACACATCAACAACACATACCGTGGTTGACTCATGTTAGAAGTGTCTGCATTGAACGTTCGTTCATGATTTCACATGTTAAGTTATGCCCTGAATTTCTGCTGATCAATTTTCGTTAGTAACTATGTTTTTCGGTGCTATTTCAAGTTCTAAAGCAAAGGACTTTTTTAAAAATTTGTGCCAATCTTATTGGATAAAAACACAATTGAAGTACGCCGCTTTTTTGAACGTGAGAAACAAACGTTCTTTAAACATTTCACACCACTATTTTGAAATTTTAGTTTTTCAACAACTTCTTTGATCCTATTCATGTTCTGGCTCTCTATAACCGGTTTCTTATATGTTCATGTTGCTAGACTCTCAGTCGATGGAACGCAACTGTAGCGGTTTTTCTCGAACTGAATAACAATTCGCAGCTACACAGAAGATATACATGTACCGAACCAAGGTCGTTTTTCTATACAGTTCCCACCCTTTCAGTTGTTGGCTCTTATCTAACTGAATGGTTGCTTTTTTGCAATAATGTTGTATGCTCTTTGAAGTATACAGTTGCTTTGCTGATTTTACGGCAAAATCGTATCTGTGTGCCCTATTCAAAAACACTTTTTCAGCAAACAATGTAAATCTGAACGTTTACACCATTTGGTTAGCCGATTATGTTATGAACGTGTAAGTCCATTGCATTTTATTGATTCTATTGTCCTTGCATTTGCGTGAATGACGAATTAAAAGTTTGATCTTCTACTGATACTGTTACGCAGGTAATTTTGTGGAACGCAGCATAGACGTACGAAACTGATAATATTATTATTTTGTGGTTTACGGGGGCAGAGCGTTTTTTTATTCACACACGTTTGAAAACAGACGCTCGCTCCTGATTATCTTTGACAAGTTTGAATCATCCTAACTCCCGCCCTTTTTTCTTTCAGATGAACTTTGAAAAAATTGTTCAAAAGCAGTTGTAAAAAAATAGTGAACAACAAAAAATGTCGACAACAAAATCCAGTGCAGCGAAAACATTGGAGTATTTGAAAAAGAAGCAACTAAATACGGAATTTCGACTGAATGGCACGCCGTATCAAGCAGTCGTGAACCTTGGCTAGTTTTTCTTACATTCTTTTAAATTTACCATTATTAAACTATCAAATTATCGATAACTACCGTATACGGTAAACTATTGACAGAAGCATACAAACGGTGAACTATTTAAGGGACTGGTGCTTATGGTGTGGTCTGCAAAGCGATCGACCTTCGAACCGGCGGGCATGTGGCAATCAAAAAGATTCCAAAGGCGTTCGCCGTTGCGACCCTCGTGAAGCGGACGCTCAGAGAGGTACGCATGCTGAGGAACTTCCGACACGAAAACATCGTTCAGGTACAGTATGTCATAATGTTTCAAAAATCCAATTCTAATGTTCAATCATAACGTTTTAATGAAAGGAAATCCTGCGAAGCAGTTTTCTTCCATTCAGACGCCCTAATGAAAACCTGATTTTCAAGGTGATGCACATGTTTCAAGCAAACGGCGGCCAACATGGACTGGACGTTTACATGGTCATGGATCTGATGGAGACTGACCTGCATCAAATCATACACAGCAAGCAGCCGCTGACCGATCAGCACTTCCAATACTTTCTCTACCAGATACTCCGAGGACTGAAGGTTCGTTCATGTTTTGAACTTCCATACTGTTACTGTTACTGTCGTCAAGAGACACGACTTTTTTGTCGTTTACCGTAAAGTCTTGCTTATACGGTTCCTCCCACTTATAAGACCCCCACCCAAAAGTGGGCGGAGTGTCACACGGCGAGAAACCAAAAAATTTAAAATTTTGACTTGGTCAAAATCCTACTCCGTTTATAAGGTCCGGAATTCCTAATGTTCGGTTTATAAGACCTCCTCCCACTTATAAGGTTGTCACACGAAATTCCTCTTTTTTTCAGAAATTTTTGATTTTCAAATTTATATAAGGAGACCTTATATGCAAGACTTTACGGTACTTGCCAAACTAGAATGGAAGTCTTTGATAATCTTAAGGGGCATTTATGAAAGCAGTATTTAGCGACCGCGTAGCTATGTTTTAACACAGCTACATTGTATGCGTCACTAAATACTGTTTCATGAATGCCCCTTTAGTACATCCATTCGGCGGGCGTCGTACATCGCGACTTGAAACCGTCGAATCTGCTCGTAAACGCCGACTGCCTGCTGAAACTGGGCGACTTCGGCATGGCGCGTAGCCTCGGCCCGAGCATGCAGGCCGCCAACAGCTACATGACGCAGTACGTCGCGACGCGGTGGTACAGAGCGCCGGAGTTGCTGTTCTCAATGTTGGACTACTCGGCGGCGGTCGACATTTGGTCGGTCGGGTGCATCTTCGCCGAGATGATCATGCGACGGCAGTTGTTTCCCGGCAAGGACTTCATCAGTCAGGTCGGCTTCATTGTGCTTGCGGAAAGTATATATGCGCTGTAAGCTCTGTGAAACGGTGCAAAAAAGCCTTGTTAACACTGGAATCGAGCACGGTTGTTGTTGTTGTTGTTGTTGTCGTTGCTCATGGCCCAGGATGGGCAAGGTGGTGAGTGGACGCAATTTGGCCGATCGAGCGGGGCTGCTCCGGTCGAGTGTGGACGCTATATAGGAGCTGCGTCGTTGTCCACAGTTGAACACGGTCGGCTGCTGAAGTCGTCACGACTCAATCAAAGTCAAAGTCGAAAAGGGGGAACGCAAGACGCTTATTCAGTTTCGCACGTCATCGCTGATGTGCAGGTGAAAATGATCGTGTTCTACCTTGGCACGCCCGAGCGCGACGTGCTCGACGCGATAACGTCCGACGTCGTTCGACGGTGGATCGACAGTTGCGGCGTCAAAGATTCGCTCGCGTGGCCGACCATCCTGCCGAAGGCGACACCGATGGCGCTTGATCTAATCGCCGACATGATGCATCTGGCGCCGTGGCGACGGCTGACTGCGGAGGCAGCGCTGCGGCATCCGTATCTGGCCACCTATCACGATCCGAAGTGTGTTGGCGTGCGGTGAAAACATACCGATTCACACGATGACTACGGTCGAACTGTAAAACACAATGCAGTTCATGGATTCCGGTAGGCTGATTGGCGACATCGAGCTATTCGGGCTCAATAAGTGAGCCCAATTTAGAAGCGGCCAATCCGTTGCTACCCTACATTAAATGATTCACCGTTCGACTATAATCACTCTTTTAAAGTTTCATTTCCAGATACGAGCCCAGTTGTCCGCAGCGTGTCGTTATAGAAACCGATTTGATTGAGCATTTGTCCGTCGACGAACTGAAAGCAGCACTCGAACAGGAGGTTCATTCTTTCCCGCCCCAATGGGGCGACAACGCCACGATCGCAGACCACAGTAACCCACATGGTAATACATGGCAGCAAGGCTACAATAACAACATTCAAACCGAGAAACCTGTTGTGCCAAATCAACACCATTTCCTCAAGAATAGTCAAGCCAAAAATCGAAACCAATCAAATATGATCGATCAAGACGTGATCATGTTGAGTGCAAAATTGGAAGACACAACTGTGCTGCCGACTCAGAATCGAAACTGTACCCAGGTGCAATAAACAGTTTTTTTTCTTTGTCATTCTACTTTGTTTTTCGGCAGTTAAACCTATGTTGTGTCATGTAAAGTCAACGAGTTAATGACCTGGTTTTTTATTCAGCTTTATTGTTCAATTTCAGACCACTGTCAAAAAATTCCAGCCAACAAATAACGACGTTTCAATAACCAACAATGAACAACCGACAACAACACACGCGGATGATATCACGAACACATCAGAGGCGCATCAAGCTCAACATCAACCGCAGCATACCGACGTCAAATCCGCATTGCGTGATGCCTTATTAAAACGAAAAAACATGACCCATCAATCAAACCTCACTGCTGTGTCAAACAACAATAACAGTCAACCTGCTGCCACAAACAACAACAATGACAATGTTGATCAACTTCATCAAACAAACTCATCTTCATCCCATCAACAAGACCATCAACAGCGAAAAGTTGTCACTGCACATGAACGACGGTTGGAACGTGAGGAAGCGCGACGAAAACGCAAACAAAAACAACAATCAGAGCAGCAGAGCAAGAATAATAGCGACTCGAATGAGTTGATTGAGGTATGAATGGTGTGACAGTCAGTAAACGGTTGTTGAATTTTGAATTTCAAACACGTTTTTAAACTTTTGTTTTTTGTTTATGGCAGGCTCCATCTGAAGAAGATCAAAAGTTGCTGGCACGCTGGCAAGAGATCCACAAGAAAGGACAACAACAACGACTTGAAGGTTTGACTTCGAAAAGCATGAGATAATTCCATTGAAAAGCTGCGGTTGCTAACGACAGTTGGCATTTACACAGGTGTTAAAATAAGACCAGCTGTCGTTCTAAAAATAAAATGAAAAAGTCTTGAACGTCCAAAACAGAAATAACTAACACAAACAGTTGACAACGCTTCAAAACTATTCAGGTCAAATCGTTGACATCTTATCGAACTCGTGTCCGAGTCCAATCGAGTCAGCGAGCAGTGCGGGCACGATTGGCGGGCTAAGCGCTGCGATGGCGGCGGCAGATCACAATCAAAGTCAGGACGCGCAAGCGGCCGCTCAATCTCACGCTGCTATAAGCGATCCGATCGCTCAGAATCACGCTCAATTGAATCGAAACTGCGAGAAACAACGAAAGCGTCGCGCGCTGCAGCCGATCGACAGCGCTCAGCTGATGGAGATTTGGCAGGAGGCCACTGATTTGAATCGAGAACAATTGGAGGAGCTCCATCAGACCATTGCTACTTCCAGCACTCTGGTTACCCCATGACCATATGCATTCTACGGTCTATACCTTTTACTTGCGTCTTTCGCTTTTCCAAATCTTTTTTTTTACCGTGTCAGTTCTGATGGCAAACTTTTTTGTTGAATTTTTCTACAGCTTACAATTGTGTCGTGTACTTCAATTAGATCTGCGTTATTCTGCTGTGGTGGTGTTTTTACATGATCATGAAGACGAAACAAGCATCGTGTCGACCAGTGAATGAGCACTGGACAAAATCTTGCGGCGCACTGATCTTAAATTGTTGCAAACTATCAATTACCACCAATCATGAATTGAATAAATTAAAGATGGAAGCGATGGAAGTAGAAGGCGTTTATACAAGCGTCGAAGTCTGCTGTCACGAGCATATTCTGGACGCCAGAGCCAGTCAATCCAACAAACACACAGAAACAACCATAGACTCACAAAGAACATGTTGCTAAGCAACGGAATGTCTATAAACTCACACTACATCTGAAGCTCGCGCTTTTTCCAAATAAGATGAAAAACTAATCACACCGTTCGTAAAAGACGAACATTTATCAATAAAACAATGACGGAACGTCCGGGATCGAGTCGGCCACGCACAGCCGTCGGAAGGCCACCATCAGCGGCAACGCGCCCGCCCAGACAGGTTCAATAATTTCAGTCTTTTTTATAATCTACGTTCAGTAATTTTGTGCTGAGTGAGAGCTCATTTATTGCTCTTGCTCTATTTCTATCTAGCACAAGATATTTTCGGAGACAAAATTTGTGTCGTTTCGTTACCAGCAAATGTTCTTGCTTTTGTGAAATTAAAAACGGCATTGTAAACCCCGACAGTTGTTGAAAAAAAAACGATGAAATTCTTTTCAAAATCAATATTCAACTCGGTAATCTTTAAAGATCAAAAAATGAAGCGATTATGCAGTCACCTGACGTAAACGATTCTGAATTGGAAACCAGTAACAAACCCGCAGGCCAGTGCAACATCCGCGACATCCGGGGCAGGAAGTGCATGAGCACGCACGTCGACCGGCGCACCACCGAAGCAGCCGCGACCTCCGACTGCGAGTGAGCACGGCAAGAAGCAGTTTTTCAATTGGGCCGAAAACGACAATACTGGCAATCAAAGTCCGCAGTCTTCCGCCCCTCCAGCAATTTAATGAAAGGTCATAAATTTGAGCACCTTTTTTAAGTTGAAAAAATTCTAAAAAAATAAAGTAATAACCTGAATGTTACCGTTTTGTAGGGAGCTTAACGCTAACGTGCCAGAACGGCGGCTGCGGTAAAAACAGCTATTTTTTATATTATTGGCTTCTTTGCGGGTGCGTGAAACCCTTCCAACCTTTCGTAGAGTTATCGAGACCACAAAGAAACAAAAAGGAGTAGCCCCAAACCCAGAGCCGCATCAGGTGGTGCAGCTGGTGGCGGAATGGCGCGACCCGGAAGCCGCCAGACAACGGGAATGACAAGCTCCGGGTCCCCAGCGCGCCCAATCACGGTTTGCCAGTGTCCAGTCACGCAGCGGCGCTTTATTGGTGTGGAATCCGTCACGACGCGATATTCTCTGCACTTTTCATCAAAATGAAAGGTCGACAAAGTAAACGCAACGGGGAAGATATCCACTTAAAGGTCTTCAAAGTCGTCAAGTACTCGACTATTGGTGCTAGCCAGTGGAGTGCTGCGTGGAAAGATTTTAGAATTAAACAACGAAATCAACACCCTCCAGAAAGAGAATGTCCTCACGCTCAGAGCAACAAAAGAATTGTGTGGTGGCTGCAGAAAAGCGAGCGAGAAAGGGGCTGAAAAAACTTCCAGAACCCGAACGTGGCAGGAAAAATATTGCTTTAGAGCCGAGCAAAAAACCAAGAATCGAAATCAGAAAGCTATCGCTAGGAACATTGGCAGATTACAATCTGTAAAACAACTTGTG
>JASANC010005646.1:0-20942 GCA_030248135.1 Theristus sp. LFF4_11 | reverse complement strand
TGTGTACCACATCAGAGACTTGAAAAGCGTTGTCGAGCCAAGTCTTTCACTGCTTACACAAGGCCATATTCCTCCTTTTATATGCGTCTCCCGCATTTTTAGATAATTGTTGTGCAGCGTAGCTACTAAACATTTCAAAAATGCGTCCTCATGAACAATTTTAACGTGCGATATTCACAAATGAACTGTAGGTTTTTATTAAAATTTGCAAAAAATAACAATCGAATTCCGAATTTCCAACACTTTTCAGTGTTCCTCGTTGATGGACGCGAAATTACACGACGCGTTCGTGGATGAGGTCCGCGAGGAGTACGTGCTGGTGCGCGGCGAACACTATGAGTCGTTGAAGGTGACGAACGGGACATGGTGTAAAAAGTTGATGTTGCACAGTGTACTGTGCGGACTTGGTGACTTGCCGTACTGACTACTATCATTTTTTGGTTCTGCGACTGAATGCGTGTGCAGACGTGGAAAGGAAACTACTTGCAATCTTTATGTGGCACTTCAAAATAGCCGAAGTGACTCCGCCGTATTTAGGGGACTTCCACCAGTGTTCCAATTTTGAATTCCCGCGTCACGCATGAAACTGTTTACCTAGCTATGCGCGCATTGAGTCTCGGGACCAAAATAAAAGATCGTAGTCGGAGAGGGTCGCTGCGGTTTTTGCTCAACCGAACGAAATCTCAATAAAAAACATTGCTAAGCATTTTTATGGAAAATGTGACTTATTGAAACAAGAATATTGTGCGGTTATGGTACCACAAACAAGTTGTGGAAAAACACGTGAGTTTTGTCTTTTCTTCTTGTTACAGGAACGTCGTTTCATCTCATTGGAGGCGGCGCGCAAACGGTCGTTCAAGATTGACTGGAGCGGCTATGACGCCGGTGGGGAATGAGCTTCCATGCACAGTCGAACTCCACTACATATCCAACTAGCTGATTGGTTAGTGGTCACGTGATGCATGCATTCTGAGCAAGTCAAACTGCGCCTTCACAGCAATTCATGCACAGAATGCATCTATCAACCAATCAGCTAGTTGGAGATGTTATGGAGTTAGACTGTATTTTTGACGACAAACGTCAATCATCGTTTGTTCTGTTCTGTTGTTTCAGTGCGTCCAACCTTCCTGGGCGTACAGTACCTGCACGATTACGATCTGAGCCGATTGCTCCCAATGATCGACTGGCGTCCGTTTTTCGACGTTTGGCAGTTGAGGGGAAAATATCCGAATCGCGCGTTCCCCCGGCTGTTTAACGACAAGGATGTTGGCAAGTGCTAATGGGTTTGCGGGTAATTCTGTGCCGGGGTGGTTTTTTAAACCTTTTTTGGGGTTGGTGGACCATGACTGTCTTTGTTTTTTGTTCTATTTTGCGCATAAGAACGCTCGCGGTCGGTATTTTTGGGCAGATCTCACATTTGGGAAGATACTTCCAAACTGCGATGATGCTGAATTTACGTTGAACGCTAAATCTGAATCTGAAAAAGAACTGAAATCATGATCTTCCACAAAAAGTTCAATTTTGTCAATTTTCATTTTGTAGCTCCTTGTCCGATTCCAGAAGTCCGAAGGTGCCAAACTCCAATGGCGAATGGACGATAAATCGTCCCATGGGCAAATGCCCTCCCTACAACTCCAAGAAGGGAGGGGGTAGGCTCTCATCTCAGCCCCGCTGCTCGTTTTCTTTTGCTGTGGCCAAAAATTAGAAATAAAACGAATGTTTTCTGTGCAGGCTCCGAGGCGCGTCGCGTCTACGAGGACGCCCAGAACTGGCTGCAGCGGATCGTGGCCGAAAAGCTGCTGGTTGCGGCCGGCGCGTTGGCGTTCTACCCGGCCGCCTCTGACGGCGACGACATTCTCGTGTACTCACCCGACATGGCAGACTCTCAGTATTGGCGGGACGCTTCGCCGATCGCACGGTGATTGGCTGGCGGGGCAGTGGGGTTTGAATTGGATTGGCTGGCGGACAGGATTGGATTTGGAGCTGCTGATTGGCTGGAGGCACAGGTGTGCACGCCGGACAATTCTTGCTGGTACCGGCTCGGGTGGTTGCGCGACGTCGACCCCACCTCCAAATTTTTCTCGCAAATTTCTGTGTCACATTCTACATGCGCAGCGCGATTTCAAATACAAATACATTTATGTTTTTGAAGTTTATTTTGTGTTTCGTTCGGAAAGTGTGGCTTTGACCCTCAATTTCAATAAAAACCGGTAAACTGTAACGTCTTCGCGTAGCGAAGAAAATTTTCAAAAATTAGGCCCTGAGAACGCATTTTACCTTGCGATTTTTGGGTGTCATCCAAAGTAGTTTGCTGTCTATGACATTTATTCACGTGTTAAAAAACGCAGACGTTTAGAAACGTGCGAACAAAAAGCTAGATGGACCAAGTGATCGTTGATACGGTCAAAACAACAAAAATATTCTTAGATTGAATTGAACTGTTATCATCAAAACACTGAACAATCTAAAAAACGAACGATGAATTCGTGATCGCCATTGTAAAACAAATTAAAAAGTGTCGGCGCAGAAAAATTTTGAATCTGGGCGCAAAATTTCTTAAAAACAATTCCTTGAAATCTTTGAAAATTGAGAGAATCAAAAAAGCTGACCGAAACGACCAATTTCTTTGCGTCATACCAAATTATTTTGCGTCATTGACGTACGATTTCGCGTAAAAAACCCTAGATGTATGTGCAACGCTCATTTGCGAAACAAAATGTGCACCATCTACATGCGCAGCGCGATTTCAATTTTCAAATACAAATACGTTGCAACCTACTAAAGTACCACGACAGTAGTCAGTCAATTGAAATCTTCGAATTTAATTTTGAAGCAATTTTTATTTTATTTGTGAAAATTTTGTCTCTTCCACCTGAAGCGCTGCGCGACATCTGTGAAGTAAAATGATTGCTCACAGATTTCAGCAGCTCACAACAAAAGCACAATGAGCAGACCTTCATTTTGACTGATAGATGCGCGACATGAGCAATTGATTTCGAAGTAATTTTTGAAATTCATGTGTGAAACTTTTGTCTCTTTCAACTCCGACCGAGGCGCTGCGCGACGTAGCCCCCAGGCCCTGCGCGACGCGCGACGTTTGCCGGTACCGGTACCCCCTAAGTACCCCCCGTGCACATCTCTGGCTGGAGTTGAGTAGGACGAAAAGAGATGGCTGGATTGTTTGGTTGGCGTTTTTTACCCGGCCGCCTCGAACGGCGACGACATTCTCTTGCATGATGATTGGCGGTGGGGTTTCAATTTGGATTGGTTAATGTGGGAGCGGAAGTGACTCGTCCCTATTTAGGGGATTCGGATCACGGATCACTTCACCAGTTTTGAATTCCCGCGTCATCCATGAAACTGTTTACCTATCTCATGCGCGCATTGAGTCTCGCGACCAAAATATAAGATAATAGCCGATTTTCGCATCGCTGCAGACTCTACGGACTGCGTCAGCAAGCGGACAAGGAAAAGGCGGATGCGTGTTGTTGTATCTCGGATTTTGTCGCCCCGCTCTCAGCTGGCCGCCCCGATTACATTGGCCTCTTTGCGGTCACCGGGGGAATTGGCGACGAACAGTTGTGTGCGAGGTAAATTTCAAGGCACTTTAGGGAATGTAATATATTACGCATGCTGAGTGGCTGCACTTGAACGGCTCTTTGCTTTCGATTGGATGCAGCCAAACCGGCCTGTTTTTGTTCCCGGTTTTTTTTTCGCTGGCCGCCACGGCCTCGACTACATTGGCCTGTTTTGCGGTCGCTTTGGGGCATTGGGGACGAACAGTTAGTTGTGTGGAAGGTACACTTGAACGCAATTGATTTCAACTTACTGATTGGCTGCGTAGTTTCACTTGGGCACTATTTTATATG
Organism: Theristus sp. LFF4_11; assembly: GCA_030248135.1. Classification (NCBI taxonomy): domain Eukaryota; kingdom Metazoa; phylum Nematoda; class Chromadorea; order Monhysterida; family Xyalidae; genus Theristus; species Theristus sp. LFF4_11. The sequence continues at coordinate 17,073 of JASANC010005646.1, read as the reverse complement.
TAAAAATTATGTTTTTTTTCGAATTTCAGATTAGAACACGAGGACCTGGACGACTACTCGAGTATCATGGTGAAAGCACTCGCGGATCGATTGGCTGAGGTGTGTATGTGTGTTTTTCTTTGTTTTATCAGCAGGTGTAAAGTTTTTTTGGTGTGTGTGCTTTTTCCTTGTTTCATCAGCACGTCTGAAGTTTTCTTTGGCGTCATTTGAAAATTGGCTACGCGCTTTAGAAATCGTATCGTGTATACTTACATCCTAATGCATTACGGGCACGATCAGTTTGCGAGCACACACGATTTTGAACGACATATGTGCCTGCAGTGCACGGACAACCAAAAAAGAGGAAAAACCGGTAATTTCGCGTATGAGAAAGAAATTTTCCGCCTTGACAATTCAGGCGTTCGCCGAAGAGCTGCACGCGCGCGTACGACGCGAATTCTGGGGCTACGCGCCGGACGAGCGAATGGACGCCTCAGAACTGCACCGCGTTCGCTACAGCGGCATCCGACCGGCACCCGGCTACCCGACGCAACCGGACCACACCGAGAAGCTCACCTGTTGGCAGTTGCTGCGCGGCGAGAACGTGCGTCTTTTTGTGTTTTTTTTGTTTTTTTTCTGGTTTTCTGGGTTTTTTTGTTTTTGTTTTTCGGTTTTAATTAGTTGATGAATTCGTTCTTTCTCTCTCTGGCGTGAAAATTGCGCTCATGTAGCGGTTTTTTTATCGGATCGGATATCCAGCACAGACACAGAATCGAGCTATATCGTGAGGAGCAAATTGCGATTCGATTGGTGATAGCGATTTGACCGATGGCTTATGATGCCAGGGCTCTTCACGATGAAATTCACCACTCAATTGACTTATTGACTTAGTCAATTCTGAACTGTTTTTGGTTTCTGAAAATGCTTTCTTATACAGGCATTGCGCTGTGTGGGCGGAGTCTGTTCTGCATAGAACGCATTGATTGCCTATAATTTAGAGTTGGACTGCACAGAAACTCGCGTTTGTTTCATGCAGGCCGGCATCGAATTGACCGAGTCGCTGATGATGCGTCCGGCCGCAAGCGTCTGCGCCGTCATCATATCGCATCCGAATGCGAAATATTTCTCCGTCGGAAAACTCGCTCAGGATCAGGTGAAGAGCGGCGGTATTTTTTATGATGGTTTCTTTTTCGCATGTGTTTTGCGGATTGGTATCATGACCAATTGTTGTGGGGGTTTCGAGCTTCAAGCTCAAGTTTTCAATCGGTTTATTCAACAGTTGAACTCGAGATACACGATGCTAAGAAGCATCAACCAGAGGGTTGATGTTCGTTGCATAGCACTCGGCGCCACTGCAGTAAATCAAGTTCGTTTTTTGTGAAAAGAAAGCATTTTTTGCGTCAAATGGTATAGTTGAAAAGCAGTTACGCTTCGCGATGTGGATTTGTCTGGCGCTGATTTTTGCCTGTCGCCAAATCGGATTGTGGAACACATCGCAAAATTCACAGATTCTTTTGTATCGATTCACGTTTTGGTGTGATTGATTTTTTCGATTCCAGATTATCGACTACTCGCAACGGAAACAGCAACCGGTTGACGTGACGGAACGTTGGCTGAGCACCGCGCTTGGATACGACCCGTTGGAAGAGTGAAATTTGGCGGCAATTTGAATATTTTGGCAGGGATTTCAAGGACACGCGTTGCTTGCGTTTTCTCTTTGCATTTCGCTTGATTCCGTAACTTGGGTGTGTCTAGTCATTTGCGCGCCACAGAACTTTGAATTAAAAATTGAAAGCTTCGCTTCTTCTCTCATTTTCTTGCCTATTTTGTGCTGCTCATGTGTAAAGTATGTTTGTTAAAACGGGACACTTGTTTCGCGGAAATCAGAGCAAGCTCAGATCCGTGTCTTGCTTTTTTCGAGAGCTCTGTGTTCTGTGGAAAAGGTGATAGGTTTAAACAAACATGCTGTATGTTTTTTGTTGGGATTTTCGCATCGTTTTGTTGGTTAGCCTTAGCTGATATTTTTGATTAATGCCTTTTTGTCGGTTCGAAACTTAGGCGACAACTAAATTTGGATGGTTTGGGAAAGTTGTGTTTTATTTGCTGCACAAAATCAGAACCAATTCAAATGCGGTGTTTTTTAAATAACATTTTTCCTGGACAATTTGTTGTGAATAATTGAGTTGAGTTTATTTTTTTTCGTTGCTCACGTTTTATAGTGCCTTTTCTATTGGATTTTACGAGGTTTCAAATTTTACTTTTTCTTTTGTTATTTTTGTCCTTTGAAAATAACAGGATTATTGAAGCGATTGAATTTGTTTCTTGTTTTTGATATGGGCTTTATTTCTGTTGCAGAGAGGTCTAAAGTTTACTTGGTGGAAATAAAAGTTCCAATCTTGACAGCTGGTTGTTTGGAAAATTCTGAGCCTTGAATGTTTTGGTTGAAATCCAAATCTGCTGTTCCCAGCGCAGTGAAATAACAAAACTGAACATAGTTTGTCCCTGTAATATCAGCTGGCTGGTTGTCAGTATGATTGCAATCAGTCAAGAATCAAATCAAGCTGGTTTTTGAATAGTTCATAAATTTCATTTTCGGTTCTGTTCACACGGCACTAAAAACAAACGATAGCAAGAAATTCAGTTTCTGGTGCTAGAGTTTTATTTAACAAACGAAAAAGATTGATTGATTGAAAAACGCAGCAATGGAGGCTGACTTGTACGTGCGTGTCGCGGAAGCCTTGGAGACACGCAAGAAGCACTGCAGTCTCCCATTGTCTCATCCGTTGCCAATCGATGCCGTAGTTTGGTGGGTGATTTTTTTCAGCTTTTTTGTGTGTGTGGCTACTCCTGCCGGGCAGCCTGGCGAATTTGTGTTCTATTAGCTGATTGGTTGGTTGCGCACTGACGTGCACTTTGATGAATGCATTCGTGTGTGTGGAGGTTGGGGCGAAGCGTAATGCACCGCGATGCAGGTGAGCGTGCAGCCAGCCAATCAGCGAACTAGCTACAATACATGAAGTTCGCTGTTTTGCAGTTTCGCCAGGTAGACGCATACCGCGGTGCCCCTGGCTAGCCGGGTGCCCGAGCATGCCACCATTTCCGTGAGAGTTCGTTCCCCTGCAGGTCCGTCTGGGATTACGTGCTCGGTCCGGAGCTGCAGTTCAGTTGGCGGGTGACGCCGGCGTCCGCGGAGGAGAGCGGTCTGGAAGTGAACACGGCCGGACACAACGCCGCCGCTGGCAACGATGCGTGCGTGTGTTGTCGCAATCGTTGTGCGTCCGAAAGTTGTCGCAGATCGAAAGAAAGCTCGTTTGAGCTGGAGAAGACCACCGGCTGGGCGTCGTCGACGCGATCCAACAGTCAGCCTCCGTCACTGGACGACATCGACCACCCGTTCAGGGGCGAGCTGTTGACAGCCGACGTTGAGGTGAGAGAGAGCAGGGGGCGGGTACGCTGTGTGAAGCATGCCCGCGGGAAGCTGTGGGGTACCCGCTGTGCGCAGCCCGCAAAAACAAACCTTGCTTCATTGCATTGGCTGCCTTGCAAATGTGCACTGCGCTCAGAATGGTGCACAGCCGTCAAACCCGATGTCGCCAAAATGCTACCGCAAGATTTTTTTGCGGGCTGCGCACATTGGTTCCCCGCACCGTCGCACGGGTGTGATGTGAAGTGAACGCGGTCTCGCCAGGTAGACACACCTCCTTGTGGCTCCAGGCAGAACTGCCGATACCGTTTTTTACCGCAGACAGATCTTGTAGTCTGGGTAAAACATCAGCGAACCGAGAATGCAGCTGAAAACAGCGACGGATAGCTGACCTGATGTTGGGTGTCACAGGGGTGGTCGGGTGTACAACAGTGTGTTTCTTTGAACCTGTCATAATTTTTCCGCCGGAATTCAAAGCACGCTACAAAAGAAGGAATGTGCTTGGGATGGCATGAAAGCGTATGTAGGTATATTCAGCCACCAATGGGGTGTTTTGAGTTCAACCAAAAATTCTGTCCATTTCGAATTTTTCAATTTTTACAATCCTCACCGTTTTTGCCAGGTACACCGTTGTGCGCAATGCCTGAACGTTGCTTGCGACGGACAGCAATGCTCGGTTGGTTTTGGTTTCTTTTTTCACAGTATAAGTTCATTTGTTTTTTTTGCATTGCTTTGATGCGGTTCTGGAAATCTGTTTCGTCACCACCCAACCACCCATATCTCCAAAGGCAGCGAATCTAAAGAAAAATCTGTCGATTCACCAGTGATTTGCAGTAGTGGGCATTATATAACCGTCTGTTACTGTTGGGTACACAAAAATCCGAATTAATTCTCACAATTCAGGTAAGAACCCCTAAATTTGCCAAAGTTGCCGACCCTTCAGCTGCTGCTTAGCAACACCACGATGACGTCGAGTTGCTCATCGACGATGCACGCAAGCACGAGCACCACAACACAGACAACCTCAGAATGGCAGAGTGAGTCGCAACTGTTGCTTCCCACAAGCAGCATTGCAAGTCCAACGAGAGAGTCGAATGACGAAGAAAGCGGCGCTCTGAATGAGCGAGCCGAATGTGAAGGCGATGGTGCGAACGCGGCACTCGTCTCAACGAATGGTCGACGAATGGTACGGCAGCTTGATGAGCAGCTTGGTGAGACGACGACGACGACGACGTTGGTGCCGGGGCGACCAGAAGACCAACAACGGCACTGCGGCGGCAACGCCACACCGCACACGGACGACTCGAGTTCGACTGTGACCGTATTGACCCGCGACTCGCGCGATTTCTCTGCCAGCGGAACGGGCAGCCACTCGGAGGGCGGTCAGTGGTCGGAGCGGCAGTGTTGGTGGTGGTGTTCTCATGTTGCGTTGTTCATCTGAACTCCCAGTTTGAAGACGCTGCATCCGGGCGTATAACACTGATCCCGGTGTGCGTCTACTCCGCCATGCGAAACCACGAACAGTGATTTCTTTTGGATTTCGTAGGAGCTGGAGTGCTGGACTTCAGGACTTGCTGAATACGTGTTTTTTGTAGTTGTTGTTGTTGTTGGCATTTTCGGCGATGTTTACAGCCAGGGCTAGAGGTCCGTTTATACCTGACGTGATGCGCATACGGCACGACACGTCACGTTATGTTAGGCCCCTTGTCAACGTACGTCTACATACGTCAGGTATAAACGGGCCTTAACCCAGAAAAGCGTACAGAACGCCGTCGAGTGGGGTGCCCATCGAGTTTTCTCTGTCATTAAGTGCCTAAACACCTCTCGGCAGGGCCTGTTCCCCCGAACGCACAGACAAGAATCTAACGCGCTACCCTACCACTAAGCCACGAAGGTGAAGTTGGGCACGTGGAGGCGGATTCATTGAATTTTAAGGTTCTCTTGGCCAAAGCGGTGTAAGCGTCTTACCAGTTGTTCTAGTTCCGGTTAAAATAATGTTTGATAACGAGTTTATCAGCAGTTTCACATTTTTCAGCTCCTTCAACGGATTTGCCAGCGAGTGACAAAACAACAACAACAACCACCACAACATCATCGGCTATTGCGCCAACAACTACGCCACACGGTGGCAGTTGCGATGGCGCAATCATTCAAGGCGCTTGTGAACGGACGGTTCGACCCCCGCCTGAGGGGGCTTCGAATCCGTCTTCTCCAACCACTGTCAGGCCGGATAATAGTCTGAAAATGGATCATCGTACTGAGCTTCTGGTTGATGATGTGGAAAGTCGAGGTTTGATTTTGAGTTTGATAAACAAAATTTGAGACAAGCCGCACGGCTATCAAGCGCACTGGAAAGTAATGGAAGCATTCAATTTGCATTGCTTGCACAGATCCAGCGGTGGCCGCAGATATTGAATCGGCATTGCTCGGCCCAGTGATAGCCGACGAACAATACGCTGCGACACACGCGCTCAGCAGTCAGTTGTACAGGTGGGTGGAGAGACTGCGTGAGCGCTGATTGGCTGCAGCATGGCCGTACAACCAATCTGCGTCAATCAACCAATAGTCGTTCCATTCAAAATAGCCTAAGTGACTCGGCCGCATTTTGGGACACTCGAATCACTTTACCGATTTTGAATTCCCGCGTCATGCATGGTGGCAGAGAGCCAGAAGAAAAAAACCGCGATATGATTCGGAGAAAAGCACCCCCAAGCGTGACTCTTGCAGCGCCGCCCAACCGCGCTCCGATCGAATCGTGGACGCGAAACTGCTGCGCGTGGCGCAACGCCGCCTGCTGATTGGCTCGTTCGTGTTCTGCGGCCGCCACAGAGAGGCGATGCGGGCGTGGCACGCTGTGTCGTTCTTGGTGCACGACTCGAAGTTGCACTGGTCGGTCTGCTGCTTGATTGAAAGTAGGGGCAGTCCAACAAACTCGATTATGAGCTCTGATGGATTCTTCATTTTATTCCGTTTGATGACATGCCTCGCGACCAGTTATCATTGACACAAAACATTTTTATTATGCAAACAAATCAAATTTAATTAAATTTAATTTAACTGAAAAACAGCAGCAACAACAACAACAACAACACAGGTACATGGAACGCCACGAGTGGTGCACACGTTACATGCAGCGTTTAGTGCCGCAGTTCAAGGCCGCCTTGTTGGTGGTGCGTGGAAGTCCTGGTCTGAAGGCCGTCCCCTTTTCTCATAACGTGTTTTTATGATGTTGCACACGCAGACAAAAACGTATGGTGCGAACAGAAAGTTGCCCTTCACTTATTGCAACTTTCGTTAATCTAACAGATTTGTTTTTCAATAGGAGCAACTGGACGAACTGCTGTGCCGTCTAACGGGCGAATGGGTGCAAATGTTCACGTTGCTGTGTCAGTTCGACCTGAATCCGGTTGCGCGCGATGTGCCTGTGAAGGTTGCGCCGTGTTTCGTTGGACTTTCTTTCGCGATAGTTGATTGTTGTTGAAATGAGAAACATGGCCTGGCGGTAGCGCGTTAGACTTGTCTGTGCGCTCGGGGATCGAGCCCCGCCGAGGGGTGTATATAGAGATGTAAGGGTCAAAAAAAAATTTTTTTTTTTAATTTTTTTTTAAAAAAAAAAGTAAAAAAAAATGAGCATTTTTTTTTTATTTTTTTTATTAAAAATTTTTGAAATTTTTTCTTTAATGTGCCCTGAAAATGCCGTTTTTGGCATAATTTTTCGAAAGTTCAACAAAAATTTTCTTTGACTTTACCTTGTCACTTAGTCTTCAACGCTGCAGGTGGTATTCTGGATTGATTTATCGACTGTTTTCAGCCTTGGTGAGTGATGATCGACTCGCGCATTGAAGTACTTGAGCGTCGCAAAGGCTAGTTCAACAAATTCCGATGTCGCTAAGGTGAGATAGAAGCAGAGAACTCACATTTACGCATCGTTTTTCAGGATCTCGAAAGGTGGAAATTGCACTGTCTGCCACTGCAAGCGTAACTTCGTTGGTTGATCGTTGCTGTTTCGCCTCGTGTCGTCAGCGTGATCACACCGGTTTGTTGTGGAACTTGTTTCCATGTTATTTGAGGTGAATTTAGAGGCAAAACACGAGACGTGATGTCGTCGGTGGGAAAATGGGGTCGCCGAAACCAAGTCTGAAATTTTCACCCTCCTCCCATATGAGTGGGGGTCATATGGTAAGTCGGTGGCTCCTCAGATGGTGATATTCGGACTCCCTGAAAAATTCTGAACAACTTTCATTTTTAAAAAAAAAAATTTTAAAAAAAAAATTTTTTTTTTAAAAAAAGAAAAAAAATAGAATTTTTTTTTTTCTTGACATCTCTAGGTGTATAGGCACTTAATGACAAAAAACTCAATGGGCGTCCTACTCACTGGCGTTCTGTACGCTTCTCTGGGTTAACCCTGGCTGAAAACATCGCCTAAAATTTCCAACAAAACAAAAAAAAACAAATTCTCGCTCGCAGATCCAAGACACGTTTCTGTCGCAGCCGGATTTGACCGGCGACCAATTTCTCCATCGTTGCATCGTCGCACATTTACAGTCGAAGTTTCATACGGTCGTTATGGGGACGGATAAGAAAGCGATGTTGAAGGTGCGGAGAAACTGGAAAATGGGAACGATTTGTGGGCGTCGGGACAATTGGACGTACAGTCGAACTATAGGCAATCAGCTGATTGGTTGATGATCACGTGCTGCAGGCTTTCTGTGCCTCCGTCTCCACAGCAGTGCCTGCTCAGAAAGCCTACATCACCATCCAATCAGTTGATTGCCTGTAATTTAGCGTTCCACTGTACTGCAACTAGTGCAAGCATTGTTTCGTTTGGTAAGCGTGCCTCGCGGGCCCCCAGGCTCGTCAGTATGACAAGGGGCTGCACAGGCCAACAAAAAAATGATGACCAGCACAGGCGGGTGTTATGTCTGGCTGAAACATCAGCGAAACAGTGGGTGCATTAATTTTGATTCCCATCATTGAAACTGAAAGCATACTCCAATACAGACAGCACTGAAAAACGTAACGGTAGTTTTTGTGAGCAGACAAGTAAACTACTATGACCTATTTTTTAAACGTGTCCCACCGAAATGACGTCATGTTCCGCCAAACATGCGCTTGCCGTTCACAGCAAACCAGACTTTCCGTTTAGCCGATTCCTTCCCGTAAACAAATGGTGAATGTCGAATCAGTCACACCAAACTGACATTTTAGTGCCTGTACTTTGACAAACGGGCGTTTTTAAAGCAAATGACGTCATTTTAGTCCGGACACGTTTGAATAAATCCACAATGAACTTATAGTTCAGTTGTTCTGATTTTCTGTTAACTGTTTTGTTACTGTGTTGTTATTCTGATTTTCTGAATTTAGTTGTTTGTTTGTTGCAGATGCTCAGAACACTGTACCAGTTCACGTATCCTTCCGACCACTGGCAGTGCCTGTGGCCGCGGGCGCTCAGCCAGTATGCGCCGTATGTTCTGTTGCAGGCCTGTGCACCGGTCAGTCGTACTTTTTTGTGTTTTCCTTTTTTGGAAAAAGCTGTGCCTAAAACTGAAAAGAATTTAGCGAAAAACACACCATGCGAGCAAACAAACACACGAAAGTTCCACGCTGCAGTCTGTCTGTAAATTATATACAAATTAGCTGATTGGTCAGCTGCGCACACGCACAGTGCGATGCGACGCGTGCATTCTGTGCACGAACAAGGCAGACTCCACCTCCCCGGTAATATCTGCACAGAATGCGTGCATCGCACTGTGCGTGTGTAACCAATCGGCTAATGGTACATAATTTACAGATAGACTGTGAAGACAATATTACAAATTACAATGCTGTTACAAACAGTACAGCAATGACGGCAAAAAAACAAAACAAAAGAAAACCAAAAGCGTCAGCAAAAACGCCGATCGAATGCGTTTTATTTTACGTGTTTTTCTCACCTCGCAGACACCGCTGAGCGAACTGGCCAGCCAGTTGCCGTGGTCGGCTTGGCCGCCGTGTGTGATCGATTTGGACAAACGTCACGTTCACACATCGAGTCCGTTGCTGCGGCACATTCGTCTACACCAAGACGCGCAGAGGGCGGAGCTGAAGCGAATCCTCGGCCTGCAGCCGGTGGGACGAGCGCTGGTGGCAAGGTGAATTCTGGCAATGTCGCTCATTGATGTTGTGATTTGCTGTATTTCGTGTCCGTGTCATAACAAGAAGTAGATGTTATCATATCATATATGGTAGAAATGCGAAACTGGCAAAAAAGGTCCCGTTCCCCCCCCCTGTTCTCAATCTCAACTCAGCAGTACTTTGTGAAACGTGCGTGTTGCGTGCGGGCGTTTAAGCGCCATGTCATCTTATGTGCTGACTAACCAACCAACGAACGGTGATTTTAGGCGATGTTTTAGCAGCAGGGCTGACCCAGAAAAGCGTACAGAACTTTGTCCAGTAGTGCGCCCATCGAGTTTTCTTTGTCATCAAGTGCCTAAACACCCCTCGGAGGGGCTCGGTCCCCCGAACACACTGCAAAAGTCTAATGCGCTACCACCCAGACGACGAGCGGTGACAAAAAAAACAGCTGAACAGCTAAAACAACTGAGCCACTCTGTGCAGAACTCCAGCTTCGTTGCAGTGACCTGAAGCCGCTGGCCTCAGCCGCGCAACGCGAGAGCCTCGTTGGCGAGATGCTACGCCGCATGGACTTACTGGCGTACCAGCACACGGCACGTGCCGGCTTTGCACGCCAGTTCATGCGCCAGCTGGCGCAACGTGCACTGGCGCTCATTGCGTTCGTGCAAGAGCAAACGTTGGTCTGGGGTGAACGTGTTTCGGTAAAATCGACGAATGCGCAATCGCAATTGTTATGTAATGCGTGCTAACGGGCATTCGTGAAGCAGTATTTAGTGACCGCGTAGCCATGTTTTAACGCGGCCACGCGTCACTAAATACTGCTTCATGAATGCCGCTTTAGAGTTTGAATAAGTGGATAGTTTCCTTGGAGACGCAAGACATCAGAAACAGCAAAAGAACCAAGAAAACAGAAAGAGATAACAATCCAGATTTGGAGAAGACAAAACAAAAAGTTTTCTGCACAGCAATAAACAACTGTTAGCTGGGATTTTAACAGAACCATAACCGGTAATCACCAACAAAATCACAGTATGAACTTGAGTGCAATGGCTATTGAGTTTCAGGTAAAGAAAACACAGTAAACGTTTGACAAGCACGAAATCTTCCTTATCTTGTCCAATCGATCTCAATTACAGCCCAACTCTAAATTATAGGAATCAGCTGATTGGTTGGTAGCCAAGTTTTGCATGTTTTCTGTTCAGGCATTCTGGGGCGGAGTTTGATTTGCACAAAAAGCATGAACACGGTAATCACTCAGATTCCCTATAAGTTAGAGTTCGACTATTGTGTTAAGCGGCACATTCATGAAGTCTGCAAAGTGCGTTCACGTTGTTTTTTATTCATTTATTCATTCATTCATTTTATTTCATTCATTCATTTTATTGCTATTTTATTGTTTTTTGTTGTTGTTGTGCACACAGATCAAACGGCGCGGATTCCGGCCGCCTGGATTTACGATTGGCCAGGAAGGCGCTCGACTTGGAAGCGGACCAATCATTTGCGATCGTTTTGGCCGTGGCCGATCGAATGAAGCCGACGTTTGCGCAGTACACACTCGCTGTTTGATTCTGTTCTCTGATTTTATTCCGGCGCTTCTGAGCGTCAGGCAAAGGGCGTTAGAAAACTGATTCCACCGCCAGGAAGCTGCGTACACTGATGTTGGACATGGTAGCAAGGACCATCCTAGAAAGCTTCGAACAATTGGATTAGTAACACCAGTATTCTGATCGACGTGGTAACATGGACCATTTTAGGAAACATGGAAAAAAACAAGGCAGTTGAGAGTTGATAATCAGGAAACGAGGCACAGATGCTCAGCAGAAAAAGCATTTGCAACACCATTTCCACGGTTTGAATGTTGTTTTCAAACTGAAACCTGTGCTGGACGTATGTATATGATTCTTATTTTTATTTATTTACCACATAACTTACATTACACTGTTTAATCATATTCCGCCTTTTAAATGTGCAGAGACTAGAGAGCGCACTTTACTCTATTTGTTTCTTTAACGGTTTTCGATTTCGATAATTTGGATCAGTTTTTAACAGTTTTTACTGACCCTATATTGGTGGTACCCAAGTTTTAAAAATGGTATGTCATTCACATTTTTTGGTTTCTGTCTTCAGTTAACGGGGGTAGCATTTCTTGCTTTTTGAACTTTTCTTGTCACTGTATTATGTGGTCTTCTCCATTTTGCTTTGCGATCTCTGTCTGTTCCTTCTTGTCGTTTTTTTATACCGTATTACCTCTAATAAACCCCCATGGGGGTTTATTTCTTCAGCAACTTCTGGGGGTGGGGGTTTATTTTGGGGGGGGGGCTTTATTTTTTTTGGGGGGGGAGGGGGTTTATTTGAAAACCATTTTTAGGAGTGGGCAAAATGGCAAAAATACGTTCCATGGCAGGAAGGAAGTCGCAGAAACTTCTACTCTACATAGAAATTTCCTTTTACAACAGCCTTTTGTAATGAAATTACCATCAACTCATACATTTGGGTCCTTTGGTAGCACAATTTCATCATTTTCACGGCAACCAGCCACTGAATTCGCTGGGTATGTGTTCCAAACAGGTTTCAATAATCCCCCATGGGGGATTATTTTGGGGGGGGGGAGATTATTTAGAAACTTGTCGAAGGGGTGGGGGTTTATTTTTTGGGGGGGGGTTTAATTTTGGGGGGGGGGGTTAATAGAGGTAATACGGTATTTGTTTATTCCAACTTGTGTCGTGCTTGCCCGTATTTTTGTATATTTTGTTTTGCCTGTTTTCTACGGTTCGATACTGAATTGCCTTGATACTTAGAGATTAGCTTGAAAAATATTTGCTAAACTAAAAAGTCGAAACACGTGCAGAATATATTCGGAATTTTTGGCTTGTTAGTCCAGCAATTTGGCGAAAAAGAGTGAAAATTGTTGTTTTATTCAGCTAACTAACCTTTGGTAACCAAAGGAGGCAGAGTAATGTTGAATGGATCTGTGGAAAAGACGCACAATTGAAAACTGAACGCGCGCTGTTTCGCGCCCGACAAAAATGTGTTGTATTTCAAATTTCTTCAATCAAAAGCATGATGTCACAGCGCATTTTATTGCTTGCGTATTGTTTAATATCGCGAAATGCAAAAACGGTTTTTACAGAGGTGCACGGGAGCCATTTTCATGCCTGTTCCTGGCAGGTACCCAAACCGGCCAAAAAAGGGGCAACCTGGTAAGCGAAATTGCTGAATGGATGAAAAATGCATGATTTCTTCGACTGGCCGCTCAAAATTTGGGGTAACCTGGTAGATGATGCCTGTTCCTCCGACCGACCGACCGACCGTCATGCCTGTTCCTGGGTAGGCCTCGGAACAGGCATACCAGGCTCCCGTGCATGTCTGGGTTTTTAGAAACTGGTTTCAGACAACTTTACAGTTCGGAACCTGGCTTTTGAATTCAAAACCAACAGCTAAAGATGTTGTACACATGTGGCTGAACTGGTGGCGGTGGCTGAACGCAAAATGTGAAATGTAAAAACGACTCTGTGTGCGTTTCCCATTTACATCACGTTACGGTATTTACTTTTAACTGCCGCAATTGAGTTCAGAGGAAAACAAACAACATTTGAACGGTTGGTTGTTTTTATTTCTGTTCTTCTTCACAGTAAAAAACTGCGGACTTTTCAATCGAAGAAGCACATTGTTGAAAAGTTTCTCACACCAATTTGATATAACACTGTTGCACCGCATATTGTGCATGCACCTCTGAAAACATGATTCAATTTAGGATCTTTATTCTGAAAAAAAGAACTTTATTTTGGCTAAACGGCGAAACCAGTCTTCTCAGCACGGTGACTTGTTCTGCGATAATCAATCGTAATATTGTGAACTATTACAATTGAAATATAATGTGAACGGCAATAAATTTCTGAACTTTCAAAAAAATGACCAACTTGAACGGAGCGATTTTGATGTGTTTCTTTTGTTTCGGTGGATTATCGCAACGTGCAATTCAAAACTCGTTTGCACGGGTGATCAGTGAGGTGAGGAGACACTGTGGAGCCGCGAAAACCATTTCACTAAAAAACGCGTTTATGAAAACAACCATCAAGCGGCATTCATGAGGTGTTAGTTAATGACGCGCAGTCTGCGAAGCGCATTCATGTTGTTTCATTAGCGCTAGCGACCATTTCACATACGAACGTTTGGTGTGTGTTCCTCAAGCTGAAAAAACGATGCGGCTGATGTTACTGCTAAAATTGTTACTAAATTGACTGCACACACGTGTTAAAAAAAGATTGATGCCATCGATTCCGGCTCGAAAACTTCTAAACTGTTAAAAATTGAGTTTTCACGTGATAAAAATAGAATAATAGTAAGTGTGCTCAGCAGTAACGTTAGTGGCATGTTTTCTCGGCCTCTGAGAGTGGTTTTATTCAACCAATCAGTGCGCCGGATTGAAAAAACACCCAAATCACCGCACAGGAGGACACTGGGCACAACGCAACTGACGACGTCGACTTCAATGGGCGGCCTCTCAGTGCGGATGATTTCAAACGGGGCGAATCTTGGCTGGAAGGTTGCAATGCGGGCGCCGTTGACTGTTGATCATGGTCTAATTTGAGCTTTGTGAAAGATTGCACGCAAAACAAAAACGTCCCGCGCAGTGTCCGGAGCAATGTCTGATGTCCCCTGAGGTGTCCTGTTTTAGAAATACCAACAAGTTTTAGGTACCTAACACTAACTGCATGAATAAGCTGATTGGCTGTCGCCCGCAGCTGATGAGCTATTTTTAGTTCCGGGGACTCCGTGCGAGATACAGGACACCGCACACCAGTTCGAACATTGTTATGTAGCGTGTGGTTGGTTTCACAGCAAAATTTATGATTCATAAAAAGGGCGCATGCAAATCGCGCATCTTACACATAACTCGGTCGCAATCAACTTTCTCTCAGTTTTCCGAATCACGTTTGATTCAATATGCAGTCTAACTCTAAATGATAGAGAATCAGCTGATTGGTTGGTGGTCATGCATTGCTGTGGGGGGGGGGCGGAATTTGGTGTGCACAGAAAGCATGCATACAATGTACCGTATAATCACTGATGAATCAGCGGATTCCCTATAATTTAGAGTTCGACTGTACGATGGTTTGTTTCGCCCAATACAGATGAACGCCCTGCAAAGATCAAATGCGAGACGTCAAATCCGAGTGGCCGAGTGGACTGTGGCTGGCCGGGAATTTCGAGGAAAACTTGCAAAGCTCGCGGTTGCTGCTGGGACGCGACCGTCGCGGGTGTGCCGCAGTGTTTTCACAAGTTGAAAAACGGTGAAGCGCGGTTTGCAATTGTTCCTTTGGTTGCGCTCGTCACATTTTCGTGTCAGAACATATAATCTCGAGTTTCATCACACATGTATCGTCTTTTTGTTCGAACCTGTCTGACCGAAATGTGGATTTTTTAAAAACATCGTCAGTCGATTGAGGCTCTCGAATTGAATGCAATGAGATGAATAAAAAACGTCTCTGAATACATTTATCACAATTTGTTGACCTCAATCGTCGACTATCAGATTTGTTCAATGCTGATTTTGGACTATTTTATATGACCGTCCGAACGAACGAACGAACGAACGAACGGTGATTGTAGGCGATGTTTTAGCGCCAGGGCTAACCCAGGAAAGAGTACAGAACGCCGTCGAGTAGGGCGTCTGTCGAGTTTTCTCTGTCATCAAGTGCCTATATACACCCGTCGGCGGGGCTCGATCCCTCGAGCGCACAGACACAACAGTCTAACGCGCTACCACCCAGGCAACGAGGATGACCTCACAAACATTTAGCTGATCAAAATGTGCTAAATAATTGTCATCAAAGATATGAAAAATGAAAAAAATAACTTTTTCCTGCAGAGTCAGCGGTGCACCGTTTCGAGTGGGACGATCGTTTCTACGATGACGTCACGTTGGCCGA
Organism: Theristus sp. LFF4_11; assembly: GCA_030248135.1. Lineage (NCBI taxonomy): Eukaryota > Metazoa > Nematoda > Chromadorea > Monhysterida > Xyalidae > Theristus > Theristus sp. LFF4_11. The sequence goes on along the minus strand of JASANC010005646.1, from coordinate 1,623 downwards.
CAGTCTCCGTGCCCACACTGAACCGGGCGACTTCTACACGCTGTTTACTGGTGACTCGCAGTGCGTTTCGAGATTTAAAATTGAATTTTAATATTGTGCATTTATTCAAACGTGTCCGGACTAAAATGACGTCATTTGCTTTAAAAACGCCCGTTTGTCAAAGTACAGGCACTAAACATTCAATTTGATATGACTGATTCGGTATTCACCATTTGTTTACGGGAAGTAATCGGCTAAACGGAAAGTCTGGTTTGCTGTGAACGGCAAGCGCATGTTTGGCGGCACATGACGTCATTTCAGTCGGACAAGTTTGAAAAAATAGGTCATACCTAAATTTAAATATTTTTAATACCTAAGGGCTTACTGTGGTTTTACGACGATGTAAAGTATGGGTTTTCGAACCGGTAAGATTTGTTCAAAACGTTTTTTGTGGGTGCATTTTGATTCAAAATGCTATTGCATCGTGAAACACCATGTTTTCCTGAGGATGCCGCCCAGAAAAACGCCTGACTTATTCGTGTAATCATACCATACAAAACAGCCGTCGAAGACTCTATTTCGTCCTTGAGAACGCATAGGACCTCAAACCATCATTAGATGACAGAAAATTTCCGCGATAACGAACATACAAGAACAACAGAATCGTTTAGATTCTGGTTTCCGTGTCTGCGTTCGTACAAGAACGACGGCTGTTTGCGCGCCACCGGTTGCCTCGATTTGCATCGGCGTCCTTGTCAGAAGGCGCACAGTGCTTACACAAACGCAGCGCAGCAACGATCCATGGTGGCATTGATCAGGTTTCGTGGTGTTCTTGCTCAGCGTACGGTTTCCATCACCTTATTATTTGTTTATTTATTTATTTGTTTTATTTTATTTATTTTATTGTTTTATTTATTTTCTTTTTGTGTGTTTTTAGGTGTGCGAGACCAACCATTTTGTGTATTCTCTGACATTTTTCGCGCTTTTTCCGCTTATCTTGTATGGGCGACTGTGTTGCCGTGCTGGCTATTTTTGCTACCACCTTGTTTCGGGACGGGGATATGCTGTAAAAAACTTATTATGTGTCTGTCTAATAATGAATTCTTTTCACTCCGAACCAATCACCAAATAATTTGCAGGTTGATGGAAGAAACTCTTGGCGAAAAGCCTCGCGCATTGATATTGAACGGCGATTTGACGGATATGGGACGAAAAGCGCAATACAGCGACTATTTGAGAACGTGGAAACCGACGGTACAGAGATAATTTTGCAGCATACTTGCTCAAACCTGTCACTTTTTGCAGAATACAGAGCTTACGAAAGAAGAAAGAGGGTGCTATCAGAGTTGCAAGAAAAGATCTATTTCGCCACAAATGGGATGTTTTTGATTTCAACCAAACACGATACATTCCTTCTTCTGACTAATTGAATTCAACGTTTCGCATTGCTTTGTACTTCACGCAAACAAGTGACAGGTTTAAATGAGCCATTCTTAAATTTATGACCATGTCCATGAGTTGCAAACAGTTTTTACCTATGTCTGTACGGTATGGCCGAATAAATAACGTTTTTTTCTTTCATTCAAATTTCGCGCGCTCCATTCACCCTGAAAAAAGATGCCATGTTCACTGGGCCACTCCGAA
>JASANC010005643.1:0-11393 GCA_030248135.1 Theristus sp. LFF4_11 | reverse complement strand
GATAAGTCAGTGCAAAATCCATTATGGTCTGACAAATTGTTCACCAGCCAAGATTAAAATATACTACTTTACTACAATGTATGTTCAGCTAAAATACAAACTGCTAGATGGTAGTTTACACAACTACACGCAAGATACAACAAATAATAGGAGTTTTGTGACTGTTTTTGGTCGCTACCTCCCTCGAGCTCGTTGAGTTGAACTAAATTGAGAATTGACAAAACAAAAAAAAAAAAAAATATGCCGACAAATGCTCAGAAGACAAAAAGATAAACGGAAATCTGCTACGTCATATCTGTTGTCGTCGTCGGCATCGCCGTGTCGTACATCCGGCCACGATCTGGTTGATCCAACGTCGGTGCTTCGGCACACTTGTGTACATGCCGTAGCCGTCGGCGTTGTCGCAGTTGCCGAAGTTCACCCCGTGCGACGTTACCCCTGGAAACACGGTGGTGTTGAGTTCGTTGAAACAATGAAAAACAAGCGTGTCTGTTGCTGAAAACAGCTAATCAACAAACCCGAAAGACATTTCAGTGTTTTTAGAGGACTACAAAACGTTGAAATGGTTGTAATAATTTCTCCAATAGTAAAAACGTTCAGAAAACTCGCGCACCGAGCAACTGCCACTCTCCGTCGTTCGTCTGTTCCACCAGAGGGCCGCCGCTGTCTCCGAAACAGATTCCCTGGTAACCGGGCTCCGGTGTGATCACGCACGTGTAGAACCGTTCGCCTAACGGTCCAAACACTCCGCCGTTTAGCGTGGGACAGTTGTCCCTGTCGACCTGGGCAAAACGTTTGACACCGTTTGCGGGGCTAGGAATTCTCTGTGATATATGGGAAATTTTTCAAACCAGTAGTGCAGGGACATTCTAATAATCAAGGCGCATCAGGTTTGCCCTCTGAGTATGCCTGTTATACGTTCCCCATATCGTACAGCTGCCGAAACAAAACAAGTGCAAACAAACACATCTAAATCAATCAGTGTTAAAACCGAGTCCTACATGTAAGTTTGAAAACAACACCGGAGCATTAAAAAAAAATTTGTTATTCCATGACCTATGTTACTTGCATCCGCTGAGACGCATTCAAACCTCGTATTCGATTTCTTGCAACGTGTTGGGAATTGTGTTGCTACTCGAGTCCCAAATGCCCCATCCGGTGGCCCAGGCACTGTCGCCATCTATTGGATCGAATCGAGCCATTGGAATCGGCTAATAATTACAAGAACGAAAGTATGCACAAATGATTTGAATGTTCACTGTAACTGCTATGGAAGCAATCCAAATTATCATTTCTACTGTGTGTGGGAAATCAGCATATTGTCATGGGCAATAAGAAATGGTTGATTTTGTAATTTTTAACCAACCTGAATTGCATTGCTGAGCGTCACCGGCGGAATGCGCAGCACTGCGATGTCGCGAATCTTGTGGTGCACAAAATAGTCCTTGCTCTGCGCCACCACTTCCGTGCCATCATTATCCGCCATTCTGTGTCGCAATCATCGTTGCTACATTTCATCATGTTTTCACCACTCTCTTTTACACAAAAGGTCAACTTGGCCATCTTCATGTTCACCTGTCCAAATCAACCTACCTCCAATCACCAAGATGAACACGATAGCTTCTCGATACGGTGCATTTGTTTTTGCCCTCAATGAACTCCCAGTCGTTGCAGACACAGTGGGCCGCCGTGAGCACGTATTCGCGATCGATCAGCACAGCGCCGCAGAAGAAGCGATCGTCCGATTCGCTCAGCCACGCCTGCCACGGCCATTCGTTCTGATCGGCGGCGTCGCCTGTGCGGCAAAAAATGGACAGACTCTCATTACAAAATAATCATTACACAGCACATTTCACGTTTAACGCATCACACCACTGGTGTTATAAAACAGAATAAGTCGCCTTTTTATTATTATGTGAAACGTTGCGCTAAAAAGTTGCTTCAGCAGCAGTGAATTATGCGGAAATGGACGTTTGGCGAACGGTTTGCAAAACCCAAACATCGCAAAGCTGCAAACATTTCAATGATCGCACCTCCAATGATTGTCGGTTCCCCGACAGTCTTTTTCTCGGGTCTTCCTTGATTCGGCGCCCGGATCGTGGACGCTCCAGTGGGAATCACGTCGTTTTCAACATGTTCAGCTTCTTGATCGACCACTTCAGTTGCACCGGCCAAAAGCGAGCCAATGACTAAGATTGACAGAGCGGGCCGTTGCATGTTTGAAATTAGAATGCTGTTTACACAAGAAATTACAAACTGTGGTTTCCCTGAAAGCGACGTGTTTTCGTTAGTAGTAGTAGTAGTATTCACTTTTACCGCTCATAAATCAACACTTCATTCCGCACCGATTTGGTTTTAAAATGTTGAAGGTCGAGGTCATCAAATGAGCTTGCAGTTTTGGATGGCGCGGGATAAGTTTTCGGTTGAGGCACAGGACAGCCGAACAATTTTTTGCACGGGACAGTGCGGAAAAGGATATCTGCGGAACGGGAACTGAACAGTCCCGTCCCGCATTTTGTCACGCACTTTGCGGGACAGGCTGTACTTGATTATTGTTATTATTGTTATTGTTATTGCCCTGATTATTGATGGACACAGGACAGGTTTTTCAGTTGCGGGACGGGACATCGTGGGGCTAGACAGCCGAAAAAAAATTTGCCACGGACAGCGCTGGACAAGGGATCTGCGGCATGGGAACGGGACTGTCCCGTCCCTCGTTTTGTTCCGCACTTTGCGGGACAGGCTGTCCCGCGTCCATCCCTACTTGCAGTTTGTATTATTTGCACGTGCATATTTGAGTGTAAAACATACTTTGTCATTACATCAGAATCATGAATGGCGATAGCGCAATATGTTTATAAAGTTACTGAATGACAGCAAAATGGGATAAATCGGTTGGATGGACCCATCAGTTTTATTTGATCAAATCGTTACAAAAAATCATGTTTCAGACAAATTTTATAACAACACTGTTGCCTATTTCTGACGTTTAAAAAAGCTTTCAGCAAGAGTTTTCCATTGAACTATTGAAACAATTTGAAATGTTGTAAAAATTTACTGGTATCTATAGTTATCCAATCCGGTTTTCAAGGTTATAAAAGTTGTAAACTGAAGCATGTCAAATGCAATATACACGTACAAATAAAGTAGTACACGTCAATCTTGATTCACACGCTCACATTCGATAGTTGAAGTTGTGCACAAAGTCTGGGGCGACCACAGAGTAGCCAAGTTTGACGCATGCTGCATAAATCACTATGCCCACCCCAATCAGAAGCGCCACACCGCCGTAGAAGAGGCCAAGCACCAGGCTGCAAATGCAACTGTTCAAAAATGTATGCAATACCAACCCAAAAAATGTTAAAAGTTATCAGATATTATTCAATGAAAATAAACTGGCGACGTCCCAATTCACTTGAATTCAAGTTTCAAACGATTTCAAACGAGTCATGCGTGAAACGGATCACCTATTACGTTCAGATCATAAACGCTTATTTCTCAGTTTGAAGAACTACAGTAACCAATAGACAGCAGCAGTGTTCTCCTAATCACTCACCCCAACACTGGCAACGGGTTGTCATCTTCGTCCGGTTTCTCAGTGATCTGCAAAAAAATTGACCGCACCATCGCTTTGCGGAAATTCAAGTGATTTTCAAGTACTGTTTGGGAATTCACTTTCTTGGGGGATTTTTACGTGCTATATTTTTGTATAAACGTTTTGAAACTTTAACCAGAGATGTGGGTTCGAGGTTTCAAAAAACTCTTTCCGGTGCATCTCAAAACTCTTAAAAAAACTGCACCTCTAAGCACAAAAAGCGTTCTATTTATCCAGAAGGATTTGTTCAGCATCGCGGTTTTCGTGTTCGCGTGCAATCACCAATCCGACAACAACGATGCATTCAACAGCCATGAGATCGCACGCATTGTTTGTGAACGACACTGAGCAACTGATTCACCTTCGGTCTGGTGACCAACGTGGTTGTCTTCGTTGTTGTAGTGCTTGTAGTTGTGGTGGTGGTTGTGGTTGTTGTGGTGGTTGTTGTCGTCGTTGTTGTCGTCGTCGTCGTCGTTGTCACTGGAAACGATCATAAAAGCACACTGTTTTGCAGTTGATTGAGGTAGACATGTTGTTTGCTACGACTACGCTTCGCTGACCCTTTGTGCAGACGACGCCTTGACTCCAGTATCCCCCGGCGATGCAACTCAACATTTGCCGAGTGCGTATCCGTTCACCGTTTGCTGCTGGCAGTATAACTGGCAGACTGTGATTGGTGCCATTTGTTGTCTCCATTGTTGAGTTGTAGTTTTCCTCCAGCAGTTCATAGCCATCCAGGCAGCTCAGCGTCACTTGTCCCCCAATGTACACGGCGTCGCCCGACCGACCAGTGAACATCGCACTGCTGGCGTTCACGTGCACTGGCACGCTGTAGCCAGCCGCATCGCACACTGCAACAATTTTTGATGTAGCTTTCACACTAAAAATGCCAAATTTCGTACCAAGGTGTGATAATACATACAGAAAAAGTTTGGTATTTTTTGTTATAAACACGCGTTTGTGGTTATTTTTGATGTCTTTTTTGTTTTGTTTTTCGTTTGTTTTTTGTTTTCTTTTTTCATATAGGTTTGTTCAGCGACGGTCTTTTCATCAAAATCATGAGCACTGAGGAATCGTGGCTACTAATTTGGTAACTGAAGTGGGCTACTAACGCGTGTCTACTTTCTTATAACATGTGAACGCGATGCCAGTAGCCACTGTTAGTAGCCACCTGAGTATGCTTTATAACACGCGTGCGGTCAATTTAGCAGCCCATTTCCGTAGCGACATTTTGCAACTGACGGTGCAGCCGACCTTGCACACAATCAACGGCGGGCGTCCATTCGCCAGCAGAGAGACAGCGGCGTTGCTGCAGCGTGCTCGCGGTGTCGTTCCACACGACGTAACCAGCGTTGCACTGGTAGGACACGTTCGTGCCAGCCGGATGGCCGGTGACGACAGACACGTTCGGCCGACTGTACTGCACGGTCGACGCGTTCGTGTTTGCGCCAAGGCTCGCGCTCACATCGCTGACGCACACTGAAAGCGCCAAAAATAGCGTTCAACGTAATTTCATTGTGGTGATACAGCGGTATTCGAGCTTGTTTGGAAAAAAAACTATGCAATCTGTTATATCACACAGTAATGTTGCACAATCACCAATCAGCAAACACACGCGCACACATGCATTGTATGCACACGTTCGCTGCTGTGTAATATCATGTATATATGTTTGGGTTCGCTGTGACTCAATGCGCTTGGAGACGTCAAACGAAGTTAGTTTCAATTTTTATGTAGCAATTCAAAATAGCCTTAGTGATCTAGCTCTATTTCGGCGATTCGGCTCGGATCACTTCACCAATTTTGAATTCCCGCGTCATGCATGACACTGTTTACTATACAGTTTACACTGTTCCAATATAAACAGATAGTGAGCGTTTGTGTGCGAGTGTGCAACATCACTGTGTTGCAACAGCCGCGTGCACAGCGTCCATCGCAGCACACTTCAACATCACCGTCAATGCAGTCGATGCCCTCCGACCAATAGCCGCCGAGTTCGCAAGTGAGCGTCTGCGCGGTGTCACTCTCAATAACGACCGGTGTTGCGAACGGCGCTGGCGCCTCGGTTGTGCTGCTGCTGCTGCTGGATGATGACTGCGACGGTGTTGTGCTGGTGTTTGAGCTGCTCGTGCCGTTGTACGCTGAGTAGTTGCCTGAAACGCTGCTCATGTTCGATGACAACGTTGTGTTCTCCAATGTGCCGGTCGTGTTTGTTGTGGTTGTGGTCGTTGTTGTTGTGGTAGTTGTGGTCGTTGTTGTAGTTGTGGTCGTTGTTGTTGTCGTCGTCGTCGTCGTCGATGTTGTCGTCGTTGTTGTAGTTGTCGTGTTTTCGGTGCTTGTTTCATTCGTCCAGTTCAACACGTAGCCTCCATTGCACTGCAGTGTCACTTGACCGGCCACTGCCACAAAGTGCCGATTCGATTGATTGCGAAACACCGCCGAGCTCGCATTCACGTTCGCAGGCACACTCAGCGTTGTTGGGCAATCTGAAAAGATTTTTGACTAGAAAATTTACATTTGTAGCCACCAAACCAAGCCATTGTGTATTGTGTATGTGTAATGTGTTGTTTATTTCAAAACAAACATTTATCGATACAACAAACGAAGCTCAACTACAACCGTTCTGCGGCACCCTGTGGAATTGCGCCAATTTCTGAATGACACACTCACAGCGGGCACAATGTTGCGCCTTCGACCAGCGTCCAGTGTACTGACACGTGCGTGTCTGCATTGTGGTGTTGTCGAGCAGATGATAGCCGGGTGCACAGTGAAACGTGACGTTGTGCATGTGTCCCACGGTTCCATTGACCGCCAATTCATCGGTGAACATCACCGAATTGGGGTCAATGTTTGCGATGCCGGCTGTGGCGTTCTCCACCGTGCAACGTGCGCTCGCTGCACACAAAACGAGAGACGTCTGTGTCACTGTTTCTAACAAAACTCATTGAACACACTGTCCTAAACACTGTAACCGGTTTGAATATCGGTTCAACTCCAATGTTTGTTTAGCAGTGTTTTTGTTGCAGACCTCAAATTTCGTCAAAATCGTCTCTCTGATGTTCATCGATGCTTCATTTCGATAACAATAAAAACTGAGTTGTAGCGAGGGCATTGGTTAACCGGACCGTCACCTGGGGTCCAGCCACCAAAATTACCGGAGTCCGTACCTCTGAGTTTCAGAGCCGGACGGACGGACTGGGGACTACACGTTGAAAACGAGCTCACCATTGACGCAGTCGGTGCCGTTGCTCCACTCCGCCCCACTGAGACACGTGCGCCACTGCACTGCGCTGGTGCTGTCGTTCGCGAGCACGTAGCCGCGCATGCAACCGTAGTGCACTGTGCTGCCGGCTGCATAGCCAACCGCCGACACGTTCGCAGACACCCTGTACTGTAGCGTGCTGTTGTCGACGTTGGCGCCGAGGGTCACTCGTGTGACGCACACTGAAATTGGTGTTTGCATGAAAGCGTTCATGAAATACGAAAATGCACTGGCGACAATATGCTTGCTGTCCAAACTGTTGTAATATCCATGTATGTCGGCAACTCGCTGCTATTGTAGCTGCTCTTGAAATGGGCCCACTGATTTGTTCAAACGCATAGCCATGTGGATGGTGAAACATGCTGCGGACAGCCGCGAATCGATTGCCGTTACGTACACGGTGTAGCCGCACTTTGCTCGTCCACAGAATGCCAGAGAGTTCAGGAAATGCGCCCACAACATTATTGCGTGTGTTTTACAGTAAAAAAACTGCAAGTTCCTTTGCAATACAAGCAACAGTTGCCCCCTAACAGTCTAAGCAGTGCCGTGCGGGCGTCCAATCGCCGGTGTAGGTGCACGTGCGCGTCTGCGTGCTCGTGTTGTCAGCCAGGTGGTAGCCGCTGACACAGCTGAACGTCACGTTGTGCAGGTGGTCGACTTTGCCGTCGGCTGCGTTGATCTGCGAGTACACGATCGTGCTCATGTTGACGAATGGCAGACCGCGCGTCGACGTGCGATTCAGGCACTTGCGACTCGCTGCAACATTATGCACTCAGTTCTCGAACTGAAAAAAACATTCTCTGAGGATTTCGGTTTCCGCGTTTGCAGTCATAATGTGCGTTCACACCTGGACGCGCTTTTACACTAACCGAAGATTGCGTGTAAATGTGTCCACCTCAAGCAGCTTCGTTTTATATGTGAAAATAACCCTTGAGAAGAATCCTGAAAAGATTTTTTCAATTGAGAACGTTCTCTCACACACCCGGAACACAGTCAATGGGCGCACTCCATTCGCTGGCTGACTCGCACGTTCGCTGCTGTTCGGTGGTGGTTGGGTTGGTCGCAAGCACGTAGCCCCTGTTGCACTGGTAGGTCACCGTGGTGCCAGCCGCGTAGCCAACGACGGACGCATGAGGCTGGTGGTACTCAATCGTGGACTCGTTCACATTGCTGCCATACGGCAATTCTGTCACACACGCTGCAACATGGACGAAACGCTGGATTTAAAGCACACGTCATCAGTTGGTGCACACTTGCGCTCCACTGCACGCAGAACAAAAAAGTTCGAAAGCAGATGCGAGGAGAAGCAGAAAAACTCAATGGGGTAAAACAGTAAATTTCTTTCTGCTTCTTTTGGGCCGGGTCTGCTAGTTCTGTGCCTCTCTTCGGGCTTCCGTTGACTTCTTTTCTAATTGCGTGACATTAGCATGTACGATAACAGCTTAGATCAGAGCGTAACAAAACCGCGGCGCGCGACCAGCCCACCAACCGTCGAGGCATTGCATTGGCGTCGTCCATTTGCCGGTGTGTCTGCAGATGCGCGTTTGCTCGCTGCTGTTCACGGACGAATGGAAGCCGGGCAAACACTGGAACGTGGCCATCTCCATTGGTGCCAGCGTGCCGTTCACCGGTTGTGTCTGCACCGTGTGTCTCGTGACGATCACTGGGTTCTCGGTGGTGGTCGGCAGTGGCGTGCTCGTGTTTACGGTGGTCGCATTCAGCCAGGTGGCGTTGTTCGTCGTGGATGAAGTCGGCGCAGTGGACGTGCGAGGAGTCTGCGTGTGTGTGCCCACAATTGGCTTCTTACAGATATCACTGCTAAAGACTACACGTATTGTTGATAACTAATTGTACTAATTTCGCTGTGTCGGAAGATCATAGGTTTGTTTTAGTAGCGCCTTTGGTAGCATGTTTAGTAGCATGTTTAGTAGCAAGTTTAGTAGCACGTTTAGTAGCAACTTTAGTAGCAAGTTTAGTAGCAGGTTTAGTAGCAACTTTAGTAGCAGCTTTAGTAGCAGGTTTAGCAGCAAGTTTAGCAGCAGGTTCAGTAGCAGGTTTAGTCGCAAATTTAGTGCCACTCACCATGGTTGAGGACGTTGTCGCATTCGATGTGTTGTTCGTTTGCGCGTCTTGGTCGTCACCGGTGTTGCGCGTATCGTTGATCTCGTAAACGTACGCCGTAAATACGACTGATGCAACATCAACGTTTTCAATGTCGACAGTTGCGTGGGTCGCATTGCATCGTAATGTTGCTGAGAAAATTGATTATCAGCAGAAATGAATTTTTAATAATTTTGGTAGGTCCCAATACAAGCAAAAAAATGCAGCTAAACGTCAACGTCAACGCAACAGTGTTGTAAAACACAATATGGCTTCACACTTTGTTGACAGCAACGTTCTGTGGGTGCTCGAAAACGAAAATCATCTGTCCAAAACATGATTCTGGAGGGACCTGCACCACATGTCGCGGCAACAGCCGCATCGCGCTGTACAAAACCGTGTTCGGCAGCAAAAATGCACGTACAGATGCACATGTTCGTGCACTTTTCAAGTCACATACACAAACCAGGTGCACTCAGTTTTTGTTAAGCAAAAAAGGAACTTTTTGCTTCTGAAAACAATGCAGATGCAACCGTTTTTGCTTTCTGAAAGCTAAAAGGATCTAAATCGATAAGTGCACACGTGCGCGCGCATCTGTTTCAATAGCGCACGAAGCACATGCCACCAAATGTGCATCCTGTGCGTGTTGTCGTGCTCGTGCCAGCCGCTCAGCCCACCATTGACACAGTCAACGCCGTTCGTCCACGTGCCGTCCGCTAGGCATCTGCTGCTCTGCCAGTCCTCAGCAGCGTCGCTCTCGAGCACATATCCGTGCTCACACGAGTAGTTCGCGTGCGTTCCGGGCAGCACACCGCCGGGCAGACGCGCGCTGTACACCACTGACGCAGCGTCCGTGTTCGCCGGCAACGGCAACGGCACGGCACAGACTGAAAATGCTGGGGCCTGTGATGGAATCAGCGGCACTGCGGTGGTGTGGCTACTCCACAAACTCATTCTGGTTGACTTGACACAAATTCCTAAGCAGTCTATATGTAACTCAATAACATATCCAACGAGCTGATTGGTTGATTCATGCATTCTGTGCACGAATTGTTGAGCCCGTCTTGCTCAGAATGCAGCATCACATGACCACCAACCAATCAGTTGGATATGTTATTGAGTTTGTTATTGGTTATTGAGTTATTGGATACTGTATATGTTGTACTATTATTTTTTTAATACATTTTTTAATTTAATACATGAACAAGCGACCTTTGGTGCAGTTCACAGGTTCACTCCAAGTGAGTCCAGTCACATTATGGTCTGTAGTTTCCAGGCATCTCACGGTTTGATGGGTGCTCAGTGCGTCTGTGATAATGTAGTGCCTAGAATTGCAGAGATAAACGTCATTCCGCTTTTTTGATTTCAACAAATCTTGAATTTGCTGAAAGTTTTTGCTGAAAGACAGGGTTGCCGCGCTCAACCACACAGGGCGCTGCTGCGTGTACATAAACAAGTGATGCCACATGTGTCCGTGCGTGTTTGTGACTGGTAAAAAAAACACGATGTTATTTTATAGCGGCAGTGCAGGCGTTTATTTTCAGACCAAGACCACAGCGACCGACCGATGATCACAGGCGAACGTAGCAGTGCCCCCGCTGAGCACCATGGTGCTCGCGTGCGTGCCGTAGTCGATCGTGGACGCGTTCGCATGCACCGGCAAGGGAGGCGGCGTGGCGCACACAAAGCACTGCGTCACATCGCTGGGGCACACCTGCGCGAACAAAAACTCCGTTCACCGCTCAATCGCATCATGCGGAATGCTGTGAAGCGCCCGTTTTTAGGTGGAGCCATAAAATGCAGCGCAGCGGATCATTGATGCTGAAGCTACCTTAGGCAACATCACGCAAACTCACGGTACGAGAGCTTGGATTGAGCGCATGTCGCATGAAAGTGCCACTCGCGAAGCGACCTCCCGACTCGGGGAAATGCCACCGCTGACAGACGTTCAGTGGCTTGTCGCTGAGGTCGTTGGTCACCTGGCGAACAAAGAAGCAGCACGATTAGCACGTTTTGCGGTCTGACCGCACTGTGAGTTGGCCACTGAAAACTTCAGCAACACTCGAAGAAATGTCATTAAATTTGCCACTAATTTATGCAAGAACTGTTATGTTATGGTGGTTTTTGATTTTGCAGCAACTTTCGTGCCAAAAGACGTCTACGTACTGCACAACAGTTTGAACACTGTATACACGTAGTTAGCTTAGCAACTTTAGTAGCAACATTGACTCAGTGGACCACACGGAGTATGAACTTTTGGCACTCACTCACAACCAAAAACGGTATTATCTAAAAATGCGGGAGACGCATATAAAAGGAGGAATATGGCCTTGTGTAAGCAGTGAAAGACTTGGCTCGACAACGCTTTTCAAGTCTCTGATGTGGTACACACGGATACAAGTACATAAGAGTCATATTTTTGCGCCGCGTTTGTTG
>JASANC010005642.1:0-10368 GCA_030248135.1 Theristus sp. LFF4_11 | reverse complement strand
GAACTTTTGAACTGATAAGAGATCCGTAGAAAAATTGTTGTCCCATAATAACTCGCATGTGCGCCGCACAATACGTGCGTGGTATGAACACCGTCGACAAGAAAACAGACAAACTGTCAAAAAATTGAATGTTTTATTCTTGAATTCTGTCAAACAAGTATGAAGCTAATCCAAAAACAGAAGAAGCCAACAGAACAATAGTGGGCAGAAGTATTCCTTCTTTGGGCTGAAAAATACATCAGACTCGGAAAAATGACACGGCATATTGGAAATAGGAGTCAGTGAACAAGTATACAACATTCATAGCACCGAAGCTAAGTGTGAAAACACAAAAAAGCTTCACCCGTGAGCAGAAAACTATTAACTGATATGTTTGATGAAGAAATGGTAATCACAGTTCAAAACCATTGTGTACATCACAGCGACAATTGAGCATTAAAAGCGATGGAAAAAATAGTCAACGAAGCGAAGGACAAAGAAATCAACATACTCTACGAATAGAAAATCACTGATTTACACACACAGCAACGATTCACCATCACAGCCGTCGAGTAATCTGCAATGATAGTGGTCGAAAATTTTATCAGTTTTCTTTTATCAGAAACATAAGTTTCCAATCACTGAAAATATTTGTAAAAACCGTGAAAATGGCGCAAAAATACAGCTCACCTCTTCATACAAGGTCCACGTGAGCGCAGTGACCAGCGTGCGCCGCGTGGCACGTGGAACGAACCCGCGAAAGAACGCTAATGGACCGAATGTCTGAATAAATTGGCAAACAATCAACCATGAAGAACGAACTTCCTGATCCTGAAACGAACATGCTGATTCGCACCATTCCAATCTATCAGTAACGTTTAATTAGTGCGCTTAGTGCTAAAGCGTGGTCAACAAGTTGACTGAACGCAAATGCATTGGTTCACGAAGACAAAAAGCAGTCTGCGTGTTGCTGCTGACCCGTCTTAGCAATGGTCAACTACGCAACCAATAACAAGAAATGAAGTGTCGAATTGGCAAATGCGCCATAGGAAAAGCTCTCACTGCCACCTGTTCTCATCTCAGAACTACTGGAAGCCTGTGTGTTTCGGGTGTTTTAGTAACACGGACAATGTGCGCCAGAAAAACGCAGAGAGAATGCCGAACAGCGACAACGTTCGGCGTTCGCAACAGGTCAACGCTGACACTGACACTGTAAATCAGTTTCGCAGAGGGCCACAGCGACCGATAGACATCCGGAAACAGCTGCGACTGCACTTTCAGCATGTCCAGTGGCTGCGTGCAGAGGCACGCGGTGGCGGCCGAAAATGTGGCGCACGCGAAACGAAACGAACCGGACGAAAACTCGCTCGACTCCCAGTCTGAACACAATGATGAACACCCGTGAAAGAATGAAAAGGGAATGCAAGATGGCCACAACACTTTCACTTCATCCATAGACTACTCACCAATAGGCAGTAAATTCTTTGAAGACCGGAAAACCGCCAAATATACAGCTGAATATAGCGCCTCTCTGGCGATTGTAGGCCAAAAACCACTGTAGAAACCTGCACAAGTTGGAACAATCAAACAAGAAACGAAGAAAACGGCAGAGCTGGAACAAAAAACAACGTACCAGAGAAACCATGGCGTCTGAAAATATCTGTGGCACCTTCACGCATCGAACGATACTGATATGATTGACTCTGAAAATTCCTGGAACTTTATTCCGTCACAACAACGTGTAAAATCTGATGTGAAACGCAACAGCAAAAGAGAAAAAACCGATAATTCTGTCGTCAAGCGCTCGGGAGGCCAAGGAACCGAAAAACGGAGACAGATACCGTTCCGGGGCTGCGTTCAACAGCAGGCCATTTGGAATGACTGGAACTAAATGGGGCCACCCAATTTTCAAAGAGCATGTGTTTCCTACGACCTCCTTAACCATCAGGCGACGCGCCATTCCAAACCAGCCGAGCACCAACGCAGCTGAGCAACGGCGTTTTTCGTCACCTCGAATCGTTGTTTCAGCACCGTGATCGGCATGAACAGAGCGACGGGCAGCATTTTCGCGAGCGCACCGATGGACGCGTTCTCAGCAACGGTCAACGAGTCGCGTGCGTGGTGCCACCGGAGCAACTGCGTCGACGCCTCGACGCTGCCGAAGTACACGGCCACACCGGGCACCGAGCGAGTTAACGCCTGTTGTAGTTCAAATGATTTTTTTGTCATTTGAAGCACACCCTTTTCCACCGATTCCGGGAACGCGACGGAACAAAACAAAACTCCGGTGGGTGAGCTTCGGGGACCAGACCAGACGGCTCACCATCTCCTGCACAAAACCTTGATCTTGAACCACAAATACTGACGCAACATTTTCAAGAATGCGCGAAAGAATAATTTAGAATGCAAGCACAATTGCATTTGTACTGCATAAATCTGAAAAACGTTCGATTGATCGTGCCTGGCAATTCAAATCTTGGCTCTCTGAATAGAAAACAGCTCAGCGAGCCAATCAATGTAACGGTTTAGTTTTTAAATTTGTTATACATATCAACATGATTTGGCCAAAAAATGTTGTGCTGGCTGTTTCGAGCAAAATTGAATGAAATTATGAAATCGACTTTTAGCCGACTTTTCCTTTGTGTTGTGCTGTAAAGCAAACCGAAATAAAACACAGCGAATATCACAAAACTCACCGGCAGCATGCCGCGCCACAGCGCCAGCGGACCGTGTGTTCGAACGCAAAACCAAAACGTGCGAAAAACAGACGACGACATTTGTTTTGGAGTCGCTGGATCTTGCATCAACGTTTTCACGCGGTCAAACGGCTGAAACAAACATCAAAATGGCAAAACATGAAGATGCAAAAATAAAAAAATAAAAAAACTGGTTGGCGGAGACACAAGCGAGCCGCTGGCTGGCGCTACGCACTCGTCGTTACCTGAAGAAATAAAATTGACGTCGTTCCGGTGCACATGCTGACAAGAACAGTCTTTTTGAAAGAAGTAGACCGCTGGTTTTGTCGTTTCTGTGGCAAGCCGACGACGTTTGTGCCACTTGTGCTCGTGGTCGCTTGCGATTCCATTTCATTTGTCACTGTGTGCAAGTGCAAATGTGCAATGCAATGACAGAAGGAAGGAAACGAGGAGGTCGGTTCAGGGTTGGCGCTGGCATGGGAAAAATACCGGTTTTTACCGGAACAAAACGCGTTTAATCTATACGCGTTTTTTCCCAAGGCAAAAATTGGTGCCTTGACAAAAACGGAAAAAAACGAGAACCGTATTTTTCCGGTTTTTTCAATCGGTTGCGAAACAATTGGAAAAAAATTTTGGCTTTGGTTTTTTTGGTAAAATTACCGTTTTTTACCGGTAAAAACCGTTTTTTCCACGATTTGAAAAAAACGGTATTTAGCCAACTCTGTCTCTGGGTCCGTTTGCTTTGCCTCGCCGTTAACGTTTTGTTTGGTTTCAGAAAAATGTTTTTTTGGAGAATTGTTTTTTTTTCAAAAACGCCAAGATAATTTCCAATCGTGTGTGCAAAAGCGAAAGAATGAACGCACAAAGAATCAATTGGTTCAAAAAAATATATAAAGATAGTAAGATATATATATATCAGTTCAAAGAATATATAAACAGTCGATAATTTGTTTTGGGCAGATTTTACCCCAAATAGCTGATCCAAAATTGTAATTTTTGCGTTCTGCGGTTTTTTCCTGTTTTGTTTGTCGTGCCAACGTGAGCCTTCCTGGGAATCTTTTCTGAAAATAAGGATTATTGTGTCAAAAAAACATGCCCATGCAAACAGCCGCTAATTGATTGCAATGCAAGTTGACCCTATTCATTACTCCAAAATGGTTAAAATTGCCTTTTTTGCGTTTTTCGTCACCATTCCCGTTTCTTGTCGTGTCGTGCCAAAGGGGGCTTTTCAGGAATACCAACGTAGCAGCAAGCTAATGTAGCGACTGCTAGCTAACCAATACCACACAACATCGTTTGATCAGCGTCAAAAACCGTCGTCATGTACGAGAAAAAAACGATGTCAAAAGGTTGAACATCATTTTTTACGCATACCCTATGCGAAGCCACAAGCTAACCCAAGCATATTTGTTACAAACGAGGGCTGGCTGATGTTTCGTGCTGCCATTACCATCCCTTGGCGCACGTGCATTTTTGAGACTGTGCGGTCTGGCGATTGTGTGTCAACTTTGCCACTAAAAAGGGGCCGCATCTTTGCCACTGGTATAACTGCTGGTAATTGTGCCTGCATGCATGCAACTTTGCCACAAGCAATGCACGTTATAACATGCAGCCGCAACTTTGCCACTACAGGGTGTTTGTTGCTTTCACGCAATTCTGCTATTTCTGACAGCCGCATTAAAGAACATTGAAATACACGGTTTTGTATTTGTTTTCATTCGATTTACTTGTAGTCAGATGTTGTCGTATTATGTAGCAAACAAATCAAATGATTCATTGATCGTAACGAGCAGTCACTGTCAATGTTAGGCAAACTTACATCAGAAAAGCTTATGCAAATGGTCTTGACACGTTCTTACACGACATGACTCCAATTAAGGTCACGAAGCCTTAGGACACCCACTAAACATCTTCATTGCTGAGTTGTGCGACGTTGTTTTGATTGCACAATTCACTTATATTGGCAACCGACTTCTGTAGTTTACCTAAGGCTTCGCAAGCCTTTTATCAAGGAAAAAACACTCGAAACACACAGGCTTTAAGTACCGTAAAGTCTTGCATATAAGGTCTCCTTATATAAATTTCAAAATCAAAAATTTCTGAAAAAAGTGGAATTTTGTGTGACAACCTTATAAATGGGAGGAGGTCTTATAAAGCAAAGATTAGAAAGTCTGGGTCTTATAAACGAGGTGAGATTTCGACCAAGACAAAATTTTGAATTTTTTGGTTTCCCGCCGTGTGACACTCCGCCCACTTTTGGGTGGGGGTCTTATAAGTGGGAGGAACCTTATATGCAAGACTTTACGGTAGTTCTAAAATGAGCGCAGGTGGGAGTGGGACCTTCGTCCTATTTCTATTTACCATTTCGACACTTCATTTCTTCTTACAAACAATTTATTTCAGTGCTGTAAATTTCATCAACACCCTGTAGTGGCAAAGTTGCGATTATTAGCAGTTATATACCAGTGGCAAAGATGCGGCCCCTTTATAGTGGCAAAGTTGACCAAGTACCCGGTCTGGCGACTTGTCGAACTGACAAGCCCGGGGTCGCCGCGGTCTTCGCTTACAGGGCGAAACCGCAAAAACAAGTGTCCAGCTCTCGCGGTGTCAGTCCGCAGCCCACAAAGCAAAAACTGACTTCTGTTATCTGTTGGTTTTCGGTTTATCACTTTATCAGTTTCCGAAATTTTACTTTCAGTTTTGACGACACTGTTGATCGACATACAATGTAAAACGCATGCCGAAATATCAAATACAAAAAGAACATCAGATCTAAACGGTAAACACACCCGTGCCATATACCGTATTACCCCCATTAACCCCCTCCCCCACCATTAATCCCTCCCCCCCCCCCCACCAATAAACCCCCACCCCCACGACAAGTTTCCGAATAACCCCCCACAGATAATCCCCCATGGGGGTTAATTGGAAACCTGTTTGAAACACATACCCAGCGAATTCAGTGGTTGAATGCAGTGCCCACCCCTAAAATTCGCTGACGTATTAATCCCCCATGGGGGTTTATTGGAGGTAATACGGTATTCAAATATTCAAAACAGCAGAAATCACACTGTGAATCAGAGCTTGGCAGCTGGCTCATCGTCCCAGATAGTTGCCTTGCCAGGTCACTGCGTAACTGCTGTTGTTGTAATCAAGCGTTGAATGCGTCGTAAACGCCAGCGTCGAGGGCTGAAAACAGAAAAAACTGTTTATCGACAAACTCAGTCAGAAAAATCGTCTGCTCCTGCCCTTTTTTCAGATACTTTGAAAAACTTTGGTTTTCTGAAAAGTGAAGTCGAAAGTCACTGTGCACGGCGTCAACGTAAACGTTGACTTCGTCCGGTCTCAAAAAAAAAGTTTTCAAGAAAGAAAATACTTTAATCTACAGGGTGAACCAAAAAAAGGTTCCAATTCTAAAATGCTCTCACTGGCGTGTGCTGAGGTGTTTAGAGCTGAAAATTGGAACACTATTAGAAAACAGTTGGAGGTTTTTCTGACTATTTTTTTCACGGTATGTTGCCCCTATCACTCACTACAGCAGAATATCTGAAAAACATGAAAAATCGACAAATGTGGTGAAATGCAGAGAATTACCGTAAAGTCTTGCATATACGGTCTCCTTATATAAATTTGAAAACCGACAAATGTGGTGAAAAGGGGGGAAAAAGGACCCTAGGGGGCCCCCAAATTTATTTTCCCCCCCCCCTTTGGGGCTTATAATGGGAGGCCTTATATGCAGAGAATTCGTAATTTAGCTGTTACAAAGACCAAATGATGAACGTTGGTGATAACCCGAGTGTTCGCAACACAAAAAAGATGAAAAAAAACAATACGCACACACAACAGCTTGGAAATGCCGAATGCTCAATGGCATTTGAACAGTCTTTGAGCAAGCTGATGTTTCACTTCGAATCTTCTAGGGTGCGTGAGCGGTTCTGCTCAGAACAGATGCGAATTTCTCTTTTCAAATGCGAAATGTTTTTCTTTTTTAATTCACACAATTTGCCACTCTGCTTTTTTCACCATAGCAGATTGATTGTTTTCTGCAGTGAAAAATGCAATTCCATTTTCAGTCGTTGCGGCCATCATGGTTAAGTGGACGGCAGAAAAGCGAGTCTGGTCTGCCAATTGGTGGGAACATGCGAATAAGTTATCTACAGTGGTTCGCCAATTTTGTACAAAATTCTATTTTACACCGCGTGGCGATACATCAGTTCACAAGTCGGTATGAGCAATGATAAACAGTGAGATTATGGGCGACCGTTGTTTTTCGTCAAAAATCGCTATTTTTTGAAAATTACACTGTAAAAATAAACTGAAACGTGTAAACCAAAAAATTTTTAATCACAAAAAAGCTCTCAAAGTGTTCTAACAGTGTTCCAAATTTTAAGCCATGAGGTTCTTGCTACAGCTACATAAATCAACCCTCTGTATTTCTCCACATTTGTCGATTTTTCTTGTTTTTCAGATATTCTGCTGTAGTGAGTGATAGGGGCAACATACCGTGAAAAAAAATAGTCAGAAAAACCTCCAACTGTTTTCTAATACTGTTCCAATTTTCAGCTCTAAACACCTCAGCACACGCCAGTGAGAGCATTTTAGAATTGGAACCTTTTTTTTGACTCACACTGTACTTCCATTATCTAATAAAGAGCATGCAACCAATGCTGGCACTGAACCTGGTGAAACTGCGGCGGATAGCAGACAGCCATGTGATCCGTGGACGACGACGCCTCATGGCCGATCACCGGGCAGTTTTGTGCGTTCGCGTTTCGCAGCGTGTTCAACGTTAGCCGCTCGTCGTGGTCGGGCAGTTCAGCAGACGAAACAGCAACGGGGTTCTGGAACAGGGCGGCGTTGTGCGGCCAGTGCTGTGCGTCGCTGTGCTGTGCTGCTGCTGCAGGGGTCGCCGTCGCAGCGCCGCCGAGCTCCATGCGGAACGCGCTGAATGCGACCGCGAGACGCTCCCGAGACGTTTCGACCGTCATCGTCGCCAGCTGCACCTCGTCGTAGTAGCAGTCGCTTTCCAGCACCTGTAGCGATCGCATCTTTGGGTCGTTTGCAAACACGCCTACCAAGCGTGAAAACTTTTTTTATGAAACACAATTTTCAAACGCTTTTAAAAGGTGCAGAAGTAATAAAATAATAGTGGCAGGTAAAATTCGTTATCTAAATTACGATTAAGCTTTTTTCTCAATTAAATTTTTTATGTAAAAACGTCATTCGATTCACCATGTCATGGTTTTACTTTGCATTCGATCTACTTTACGCAAATATTGACTTTACTAAATTGTAGTTTTAGGTTTTTTAAAATCCAATTCTGTGTGTGTGACTTCGATATATGCAGCTAACGTTGCAAGCAAATTGTAAAACATAAAGTGACAATAATCCGATCGAACTGTTTTCAGACAAAGCTGCAAACTGCAAACCTGCGCCAAGAAGTCGATGTAGTAGGTGGCAAGTCGTAGCGTCTGAATTTTGCTCATCTTGTCTGACGGCATCGTTGGAATGACACGTCGCAGGCAGACGAACGCATCGTTCAGCGACTGCGTCCGCTGACGTTCGCGAACGTTCGCCAACGTGCGCTGCACCTGGATTTCGTCCACCGTTTGCGTGGCCTTCTTTGCGAGACGCGCTGAACACATTTCGGTGGGGACTTCAGAATGGAAGAACGGCTTTAGAGTTTGGAATTTGGTGTTTTTTAAATCTAAGATGACCTATTTTTTAAACGTGTCCCGCTGAAATGACGTTATGTGCCGCCAAACATGCGCTTGCCGTTCACTGCAAACCAGACTTTCCGTTTAGCCGATTTCTTCCCGCATACAAATGGTGAATGTCGAATCAGTCACACCAAACTGACATTTTAGTGCCTGTACTTTGACAAATGGGCGTTTTTAAAGCAAATGACGTCATTTTAGTCTGGACACGTTTGAATAAATCCACAATAGTTGTACGTTGCTGTCTCCGTTTAAAAAATCGCTGGCACACTGGACAGCCACATGTGGTACATGTACTGATGGCCAACTTAACATCGATTCGGTACGTCTTTTCATTCAACATGACGTTTGAAAACCGCGCGTTCAGTATCGTATGAGCGTGTGCGCGTGCTCGCTGTGAAACATGCCACTGTGTTGTTTATGTAACAAAGTGCGCCGTTTTCGGACTAAGACTGTATCTATTATGATTTTACAGCGGTCGTCGCCGCGTGAAGACGCTCACCCAGTCTGCTGTCCTTGCGTTTGCGTTGGCGTTGCGACGCTTTTCGAAACTCGCCGTACGCACGATCGTCCTCCAACGAGGCGCTGGTGCTGCTGTCTGGCAGCGGCGCAGAGCCATTCGCACTCGGCGTTCCGTGGCGAGACATTTTTTTCCAAGCTGCTTTTCAAACAAAGTATTGTTCAAAAATCTACCAAGCGAAATGGATTGTTGCGCAACAGTGATTGTTTATAGTTTTCAACATGTCGCTCAGTTGAACACTGGGTTGAGTTGGAGGTCAAAAGTGCAGAGGTATTGTGCCTCGGTGAATGTGGTTTGCAGACGTTCAGGAGGCGGAGTTCAGCTTACGGTATTCGCCGAGTGGCGATTTGTAAATTTAAACGATGAAGCAAGGTTTTCAAATTTTGAAACTTGAAATTTTTTGGAAAAAATGAAATTTAGCACAAATGCACAATGTGTATGTTTGTACCAAAACAAATCAGTAATCTTTTGAAATCTAGCCCAATTTTGTACAAGCTGTATTTATTGCCCTTTTCTTCGCTCTAATGTTTATTCATCATTTGTCATTCTGGTTCCACGAAAATGTTGTGGATGTCTAAATTTTGCCGCAATTGCGAACACCGGAAACTCGTGTGTGAATTTTGTTGCTGTCAGCAAAACCAAGCAAATTTTTATTACACCCGCACAAGAAATAACAATCACAGTTTTCAGAATTTGCCCAAAAAGACATCATCCAAACGGCTCCGCACGCGCAATTTGTCTCGTAACTCACACCAGCAATAAAAAGATCAACTCTCATAAACACTACATTTTCGTTTCGTTACCTCATGCGCATATCAATTTTGTTTATTTCTTTTCGCCAGGACAACATGGTGTGTGTAGCTTTAAGCTAGCAGGTTCAGAAGAATCACAGCATCAGGTTCCCGCTGAGATAGCACAATCGTGAAAAAAAGTGTAAACTCAACCTCAACAAGAGTGATACGGTATATTAGGTTCCACACATCTGGGTTCGAATGTGAAGACGTTTTCGTTATATTGCGCATCTCCGGATTTGTTTGTTTATTTTTATTTGCCTATACAACGAACAACAACAAAACGTGTGGGACATGTTTTGGAAGCATTGTATTGGGTCATAAAAACATGAACTTTCCTGAAATTCCATATGCGAATCGCAGCCTTTCGAGTTGCATTCATTTATAAAAAGCAAAATATTTTTTAAAAGTCGAAACGCCTGCATGTATGTGCACACACCCGGTAAAACGAGTATTTTGTGTTGCTTGTTTGCATAGATGACGCATTGCTTGCAATTGACAACGACCCAAAGTCATAAATTGAAATACACCATGAAACTTTGGAACCACCCCAGCTTGTTTTTATCTGAAGTTTATTCTGAAGTTTCAGAAGCAAAAGATCAAACGGAACGAATAACAATAACACTTGCATGGAGGGAAATGAAAAAATACCCATACTTTGAAAA
>JASANC010005637.1:0-14667 GCA_030248135.1 Theristus sp. LFF4_11 | reverse complement strand
CATAGGCAAATGAAAGCGGTGGCTGATCAAAACTTGATGATCGACTGGGAAAGATGTAACAAAACTGTCTTTGAAAAAAGTTTGAAGTTTTTTTGTTTTTAAAAATCGGGTTGCAAAACGCACATCGACATCGGCATTGCAAGTTGCACTTTGGATTCAAAACAAGTAAATTTCATTGAAATTGATACTCCATGTTTCATTTTCAAATTGATACTCCATGGTTTATGCGCGATAATTTCAACGTAACGCACGATGGGCAACTGGCATTTGTTGCTGCTCAAAACTTGACGAGCGACTGCGAAAGATGTAACAAAACCGTCTCTGAAAAAAGTTAGTTTTTTAATTAGGTCGAAATGGTATTTACCATTCATTTTCACTTTGCCAAATGTTAGGGTCATGTTGGGGTAAACGGGTAAAAAGAAGCAATGACTGCAAAACGAAATTATAAACGTCACTTTTTTGTTTCTTCAATTAATTTTCATTTTAGAAAAAAGGCTTGGCTTATGTTAGGGTAACCGGGTAAAAGAAGCATTAGCTTTTTAAAACGGGTTGTTTTTAATGAAAAAAACGTTAATTTTTATATTTTTTTATTCAATCTTACTTTACATACAAAAAGGCTTGACTTAGGTTAGGGTGAACGGGTGAAAATAGCAAAATCATAAACTTCGCATTTTTACTTTGCAAAAAAGGCTTGGCTTAGGTAAACGGGTAAAAGAAGCATTAGCTTTTTAAAACGGGTAATTGAAAAAAACGTTAATTTTTATGTTTTTTATTCAATCTTACTTCACATACAAAAAAGGCTTGACTTAGGTTAGGGTGAACGGGGAAAAATAGCAAAATCATAAACTTCGCATTTTTACTTTACAAAAAAAGGCTTGGCTTTGGTAAACGGGTAAAAAAAGCATTAGCTTTTTAAAACGGGTAAATGAAAAAAACGTTAGTTTTTATATTTTTTATTCAATTTTACTTCACTTACAAAAAGGTTAGGGTAAACGGGTAAAAATAGCAAAATCATAAACTTCGCATTTTTATTTATTTTCAAATACATCAAAAATATTGTATTGTAGGCGACTTCACGGCAGCACAAGGTAAATTTTCTTCAGGGTTATTATTCAGTAAACGTTACTGTTTTTTCTTTTTAAGTCAATGCCACTTCACCAAAAAGGCTTGGCATTGATTAAGCCCCATACGCTCGGGGGTCAATTGGCTAGTAGTTGTGTATTTTTTGTTTTTCATACTTTTGTCCCGAAGATATATAGCCACAACTACGGTGTTTTGGTTTCAATTGAACCCGATACACTCGTTCTTTTCACTTTTCAAGTTACTGTATTCTGCGAAAGTAGTGACTTTTCTCACTCAACTCACTTTTCTAATATCCTCGCCGACAATCCCTGCACGCCGCCGGTCGTCAGCGTGGACGCCTGATTGTCAACTTCGCGGATTTTTCGATAGACCTCTTGTGAAAGACCACTGGCGACGTGCGGAGGCGGCTGTTGTTGTTGTTGTTGTTGTTGTTGTTGCTGTTGTTGTTGTTGTTGTTGTTGTTGTTGTTGTTGTTGATGTCGTGGCTGCTGTTGGTGGTACGGCTGAACGGACTGTTGCGATGTGCCTACGGCAGTGCTCGGAGATTCTGAGAAGCAAAGTTTTGGTCAAACATATACCGCTGTTGAAGATGTCTTTTCGGGTATTAAGATCAGAAGGGGGACACAAGCCAATGACAGTGAGTGCTCTGGGTGTCTATGACGAGATTCGAACTGGTTCTCTCTCTGAGGTGGCAGACGACAAGGCTGACTACTCGACCACAACACCAATGACACAAATTCGCGATTATCATGCAGGTATGTATGATTGCAATTTAGTATTCACAGTCCATCTGGATAATATGTACACTGTACAACTAGTTGATTGGTTGCTTGCACACACGTGCAGTTAATGCATGCATTCCATGAACAGCAATGCCCGCACAGAATGCTCGCATCAAGCGCACCTGTGTGCAGCCAACCAATCAGCTGGTTGTACATATTATTCAGACGGACTGTACCTTGTGGCTTCCTGTTCGAGCTCCATGGCATATCTGTGGTGGCGTATTGCGAAGGGAATTGAGCCGCTTGTTGTTGTTGTCGTTGTTGCTGTTGCTCTTGTAGCACAGCACTACTGTGCGCACCCTGGAAAGAGAAGATGAACCGAACTCAAAACAAAAAATTTCTAAACGGTTCATTTTCTAAAGCGCGTCCAAAATTAATGCTAAGTTGTAACTTTCTATCAATCATGTTGTTTTTTCAGTCAGGCTGACTTTTGGAAAAGAATATATGACTGTTGTTTTTCTTAAATGTCTGATATGTCTCTCTTTTTGTCAAAGAGTGACAGCAATACGTAAAAGTTCCACATTAAAACAACGCCCTCGAGGTAAGATTAATTGCGCGCGACTAAATATAAGTCTAGGGCGTCTTTTTTATGTGCTGCTGGCTGAAACAATACATCCAAATAAAAATGTCCAAAAAGGGCGGAAACACAAAAAACCGCTGGCTTACAGTGTATTAGTGCCAGAATTTTTTTAAGCGCGCGCGTCAATGAATGCGAAATAAGTGGTGCGAGTAAATTAAAAGAAAAACAATAACAGAAAGCGAGAGCAGAACAAAAGAATAGAAACAGTACTCATGGACACCGTGTTATCCAGCTTATAGCGGCTCTGAAAAAAAACACATCAAGACCACAAAAAACAAATATGTATTAGTTCAACAGAAACAAAAAAACACAAAATAGGAAACGAGGAAACGAGGATCACACCAATAAGAACCGGAGTGCGCGAGGCCAGAAATAAGCAGCGGCAATAAATTTCGCGCGCGCGCACGTCGCTGTTGTTGATTTGGTGTCGCTGGAACTGGCAGAGCGGTGGTGACAAGCCCTTATATCTAGATAGTACCACTTCCCGCGTGAACGTGGTATACTCATGGAAACTCGCTTTGGACTTTCCGAGTGCAGTATAACGGTTACAACGTTTTATATTGTACTTTTACGCATTTTTACTGCGAAGACAAAAAATGAGGATTGCGATACACGGGCATAAGTAACGATAGCAAACATCGTAGCAGAATAATGAAAAAAACACAAAGAAAAGCAAGGTCTGGAATTGAGTTTCAGCAATCATAACCGTTGCTAACGATCCGTCAGAAACATAATAAGCAAGAGGATATCGGGACCCAATACGGTGATAAACCACACATCGTGAGCGTCCAGAGTATGCGACATTTGACTTATTCCATAATCAAAAAAAGCTTGGAATACACCGCCCAACTATAATGCGTCCAATTGTATTAACGTTATCCCGTTAAATAATATACCACAAGTCGAATGAAGCAAGCACACATTGCAAAGAGCGTTTCATGGTGTGGTGGTAACAAACCCTTCAGATATGCGTGTATAGTCTCAAAAATATTAGCTTTATTATTTGAATATGTATGTGCAGTTTCTAGCGAAATGACTGGTATGCAGCGTGCATATTATGAGACGTCGCGCGAATAGCCATTGGTCAAACGCGGACTACCGCAGTAAAGAAGGGTGTATATCTATCTTGCATTTCTGAATCGCTTTAGCGCTAGCCAAAAGCATTGAGGCTCTCTTTTCAGCTGCATGTTGAGAAACACACACACACACGCACATATATGTTATACGATGACTAATAATGCGTGTATATGTGCATGCATACATATGCGTGCGTGCGTGTGTGTGTGTGTGTTCAAAGGCTCAGCTTATATGTGTGTACACCCATATACACGGTGAGCATACAGACGAACGCACATGCATTCAGAGACAACGGTACATAAAACGCCACAAAAATGCACAGGGTGGCATGGCATATGCGTGCTTGGCATTTCGTCTTCATGTATGTGAGCGGCATGTCTGTTTGTTCATGTGACAAAGACAAATACACCCACTGGTTGAACAATCTTGGATTGAGCAAGCAGAATCGACAAGCTGGTACAGTGCTGGTCTGAAGACCACGCCCTTTCCTTGATGTGTATTCTCAATCTATTGTTACTCAGTTAGAAAAAACACAAACAGATAATGCGACACCACACCGATCGTGTGTACAGTTGTACCGTAACATTTGCCAGTGTGTTTGTCTGTGTGACTGTGCATTGCGGATTACAATGAAAAAAACGTGCGCGGTCTTCAAACAAGTAATATTGTCTCTTCTTTTGGCTCCAAGTAAACAGTTTCACGCATGACGCGGGAATTCAAAATTGTAAAGTGATCTGAGTCATCCAAATAGAGCCGGATCACTTAGGTGACGTTGAATCGCCCCATAAACTAGTTTTTTTTGTACGTCTGTAAACGCATTAAGTAGCAGAACCTAAAAATGATAAGTGTCATGCACACGTGTTTCCGCGCCACACCCTGTAGCCGCCGGACACACACTCGAAGCAACCATAGGGAAGCACAAGCACTCATGTGCTGCTGGCTGCACTAAGCAAGAGCAAGCGTGCGCGCACATAACGCACACAATATGCATGCTGATATAGCTGCTGGCTTTTGCCGTGTATGCCACTAAGTCGTCGTCGTCGTCGTCGTCACAGAGCCTAGCTTTATATTGATCGATAGAATGAACATTTTTGTTGTTGTTGTGTTCTAGTGCGATTTTTCAACTGCACACGTGTATATGTCTCGCTGACGAATGAACGCGCACAGCAAGCGTTGGCATGCGGTTTTTTTGTTTGTATTGCGAGATTATTATACAGACAATTATACGCGGTATAATATATGGTTGTGGGGTATTTAGATTATCGGTGGGTCTCTCTTTTTACAAACTCTCAAAAAACCATCGACGACCGCAGCCACCGGCGAATTTTCGGCAAACGGAATATCACGGTGACCATGTGAATGATATGAAAGTTTTTCAAGTCAAAGTTGTGACCACAGAGACGATTATGGTGCGCATCACTACTACGATCTATAGTTAAATTTCGTAACCGAAATTCAGTTGCCGAAGTGTTCTCTTTTTCGCAACTCGCAAGCAGCAGCAGGAAGAAAAGTTTGATCTGAGGTTAACTGTCCAAAAAAACGAATAAAGCACTTCCAACCTAAAACCCGATGAGTTTGCAAGTTACATTTGAAAAACAACAAGTGTAAAATGTACAAGATCGTGTCGAGACCGACTACGGTGCGACAATACAGTGCACGGCTACGGTGTACAACACACCATGAGCGCCCCGGACTGTTTTTCCACGATATCGAATTATAACGTCAGCGTGCATATCTTGAGCCGCCAATCTGCGTGTGTGTACATAAAATGCATAACCCCGCACCGAAAACGAATATTCGGAGAGAAATAGCGCGGCGCTCACTCAATGTGTACATACATGGAGCCAACCTCTCCAGACCTTGTCGCCTCCTCTCTAACCGGCGCTGCTGTGACGAATACAGTCGAACTCTTCGAATACGGTAGCGAGAAAATGGGTCTTGACACGATCTTATTGCACTCGCCGTCAAGTTTATTCTACGGAGATTATTTTTTAGACGCGGTGTCCTTGATTTTCATTTCACGTATCCTTAAAATGATCGAAATGATATTTCAGTGACGACACCACGAAACGGTTTCAATGCGGCCGTGGGTCAAGATACGGTACGTACCGTAACTTTATGCTTACTACCCAGATGAGAGTGTTTACCAGTTCAACTTATGGTGCACACGTACAGTTGTGATAAATGATTGTTGGTCTATGACAGGCAAACGCGCGCACAAATATAATAATAATGCTGTGTATTTCTGTATGTATCGTGCGCCCAACTCGAATTCTAGCGCGCAGTTGTCGAGAGACACCACCGCCATGGTTCCGTATCTTTTCGCAGCTTTGCCCGCGCAATATTCCCGCGCGACTGTCGGTGCGCAACGCGATATGCAGCGATGTACACTGCAGCGTGAGTTTTGCCCTCGCTTCACCATCCCAAACAAAACTTTTCCCAGCTCCGCATTATTTTTTCTCAAGGTTTCTTTTCTGAACGCACAAATGCACACAAGTGCAGAGATCGCTGAACAGTTTGAGCGTGTGGAAACTTGTGGCGACTGGTGCCACGGACACGGACGGGCATGTCAATGCGCTTCAATCGACCTCGACACAATCGTCAACCGCTGTTTACCGAAACCGAAGCGAAAACATAGCCAGGAAACACTTTTATCTTGATCTTTCCTGGTGATTAGTACTGTAGCTTGAGCGGGAACTTGATCCACGCTGAAAACCGTACATGGAAAGTGTGCTGACATTTTTTTGACACATGCCGCAACAGAGACATGTCAACCTGGAGGTTTGAAAGTTCCTCACTTCGAATCTGACTGAGACTACAGTAACCGAAAGGTTCTAAGATATAGTTCCAGAATGTAGTTTCACCCTTTCTGCCAAATGTTTTGGATGTGAAATCACTTGTTAACACACACACACACACACACACACACACAACAGCAAACCATCATAATTATTGAATGACGAATTCAACGGTGATTTGGCGAATATACTAAATTTATTTAGGTCCTTAATCGTGTCGATATACAGAAATACATACGGTGTATACTAATGTCCAATAAGACGCCGGAAATTGCACATGACTGAAAAAACACGTCAAGAAACACACGCCAAACCAAATGGAATTATGCATTGTATGGTACATAATACATATTGTGTACATACGAGTATGTATATACGGCATGCGCATCTGTCAGGAGACCCAAGAAGTGCGGAGCAGAAGAGGTGATGTACAATATGCATGTGCAAGAAGTTCTGGTACAGTTGCATACAACAGACAGACAGAAAGTGTGCATGCGTCTCAGTGTTTGTTTGAGTGAGAGACAAACCAGCCATATACATACAGATAGCGCAGCGAGAGGCGACGTAGAGAAATAACAACAAAAGCCAGGCCTCGGCGAAGAGTGGAATTATAGATAACGAAGTTGAAGGAGAGACGGGAAAAACGAGAAGAAGAAGAAGCTTTTTTTCGCCCAAAGATTGACGCAGCAAGAAAATCGGGGGTCTGATATGAATATAGGCGCTGAAGCTGAACTTTCCGCTGCCATATGTGGTCTCCTTCAAGGTTTCAGGAATGCGCGGAAAATTAATGTACATGATGGCAAATCATGATTTATGGCAAGCGCGCTGGACTACTGCACCTGCGCGATTGCGAGCCAGAACGCCAAAGTGCATTCCATTATGTAGTGCCAGCGTTCTTCGGTGTTACCAAGTTTTCAGAAATGTCAGGTAATGACTTTTAGCCAGCCCAGAACCCATAATGTTTGATAATAATTGTCGCAGCATTGCCTGCTCCGAAACCTTACAAGAAAAGGGTTGCTTTTCATATCGTGGGATTGGTCGCTGTTACAAGCAGAAAAACAAACAGGTTTGAGTAAACAGTAAAAACTCAAACATTGTTCTCTATTCCCAAGCGCGTGTACCATGACATTGGAAAAGTTCGCATCTGGAAGTGCATATCTCTGAACATTTTAATTTTTGAGGGAAACGGCATTTTACTTACAATGGTTAGAAAGGTTTTCCCGAAAAATGCACACTCAGAAAAAAGAGAAAACGTAATTGAAAAATTCGCTTCTCGATAAATATTAAAATACATGCACAGTTCATTATGCATTATGATGCATTATTATGCACAGTTCGTCACAAACGGTCGCACATTTTGCGTTTGTAAAACTCACAAAAAGACAGTAGCAGCATAGAATGTCGTAGCACAATTGGTACCAAGGCATCGGTGGGATTGGTGCCGGTGGCGGAATTACATTGATCACCGGGAGCTCGTCAAGAATCGCAACCTTTTTTCAAAAAAAAATTTTTTTTGGGAAATTTTCTGTTTGGTTTTGTAAAACTATTTGAGCTGGACCACGCAAAAACTTTGACTTTGACCCAATTCCGTTTTATTTCGTGAAAATCATGAATTTCGACGAAAAGAGCTGTTAGGAGAGCGTATTATCCAGAGACAGCTGAAACTCCGAAATACCTTGATCTAGACACCTTGCAAGCACAGAACGTTTGTGGCCACAAGCCAATCAAGCATAATGAGCATCACCAAAAAAGCAGCAAAAGTACCACCTGATTTCGCCAACCTTTTTCGGCATACCCTGTAATCGTACGTCGTCTGTCGCCGACAACAACGATTGACTACCGAGAGCATTACTGGCTGCAGTTTGCTGGTGGCGGTAATATTGTTGTTGTTGTGGTTGTTGTTGAAGTTGAAGTTGTGGTTGATGTTGTTGTTGTTGTTGTTGTTGTTGTTGGCTCAGATAGGTACGTTGTTGTTGTTGTTGTTGTTGTTGTTGTTCAAAAACTGGCAAAAATCCACCACCGCCGCCGCCACCCTGTACGCCAGCACGCATCGGATTACTGGTGCGCTTGTAACGCTCAACGGACGGCTGAAATGTTTTTCTTGTTTTATTTATTTGTTTCAGTTTCACAAGAAATACAAGTATCACCGGGTGGGATTTGAACCCACGTCTCTGGAACATTAGACAAGCGCCTTGAACCACCTGGCCATCGAGGACCTCTTCAGCCTTTATCTCACTTTGCTGCTCTGAGTGACGTTGTATCGAAACGATTTTTTCAACCCAATCAAATCTCGAGTGAACAAAAGCCCTAGACCATTTTAGGAGCGCAAAGAGAAAAATCAAAAACGCAAAACGTGAGTTGATATTTTATGGAACACTCAAATTTATAACTCCTGCCGCTCTCAATCAATGAACAATACGGTTATAATTATTGTAATCTTTTTCGACAGCGTATAGCGCGTGCGCCAACAAAAACTTGAAGTGCAGCCGAAACTTGTTGTTTCACTTATATTTCTGCATATACAATAACAATTAACCGCAAATAACGTGCGCCGCAGACAACGCATCGCCGCAAAAATAGCGTCATTGTAGTAGAAACCAATAGTATAATAAACAATAATAGCATATATAGCTTTTACTAAGCGGCACCTATGGGTGTATGCACATGAATGCATGAAAGTCAACGTCGGGGGTCGCTTGATCTGTAACATTGAGCGTTGCCGTATACATGGCGTTAAAAACTCAATTCGATATAATATGTTGCGGGTGGTTTTTTTTCTACCGCACACGTTGCGCGCGCACGCCATGCTGTGTGTGTGTGTGTGTGTGTGTGTGTGTGCTGGTGTCACTGTCACATGTGAACGCCAATTTCTGGAACCCCGAAGACACCCGCATTACGTTAGCGACCGTACACTCGGTCTTGATACGATCTGTACTTTCTATAGCACAGTGAGGAAATTTCACTGAGGATATATATTGGGATATTCTTGGGCGGAACGGGTGCACCGTAGTTGCAGCAGACGTCCGATGGGAATTCCCCTGGCGTATTTCCTCTGAAAATGTCCTGCTGCTTTTCCTACAGTGCCGCATCGGCAAACTGTTTGCGATTTTTTCACGATTTTCATCAGTTGAGTTCATGGTGTGCGTGAGTACACTGTAGATTATACGATGCTCAGCAAAAGACATTTCACTCGGATTGTTTACGTGTGCGTGTAGCCGCGACTCTTAGCGCGCTACTCCGAAAATGCGCATAAACCATAAGGTGTACACTCGGCTTGATTTCGTGGCCCGTGTGTACGTAAATGCAAGCGAAAAGGGCACTTTACTGAATGAAAACACACCGGCGCGAGCAGCGCGGATGCCCGCGACCACTTTTTGTGCGGTTTTAGTGAGACGGCAATGTCTCGTTGATGGGACTAGAGGAATGCCAAAATGTTGACTTCTACGGATGACTATGTGATCGACCGTATTATTTTGGTCTTGAAACTATCATTGCTGCACCTGTTCCTACACGGTAATTGTTCGAAAGTAGGGACGTTTGGGTTTTCATCAGCTTTATTGCAATAAACGTTTTCTTCAAAATCAATCCTTCACGACAATCAGAAGGGTTGCTTCCAAACTTTTGAAATCCTTTTGACTTTGACCGTTGTGCTTTTGAAACTTGTTTGCCTTTCTTAAAGCTTTTTTGTTGTGTGTTTACTCTCGTGGCACTGAAACAACTGCTCAGTATATTATGTTGAAAATACGCTTAAAACTTGATACTCAAACATTCGACACTCCATGATCTTTCGTGTTGATAAACTGCGTCAGAATAATAAAGTCCCAGTCCGAAGGCCGTGTTTTTTGATAACATCATGTAGGTATCTCATATGTTGTCCTTAACTTATCACCCCGGCAAAACGTTGGTCGATAATTTAGAAAAACGGATTCTGACAATTTTGTCAGTGTGTCACGCATTTAGGAGATCGTGTCAAGACCCACCACGGAGGAGTATCGTATGTACCTTGTGACAAGTCTGAAAGCTTTAACATTCCTAATTATACGATCGAATGCAGCATTCCTTTGACGTGCGATGGCGCCAGCACCTTTCCGCTTTTTTTCTTTCAGCGTCTTCCCCGTATTATTTCATTTTTATAAATGGCGAATAAAATGCTATGCGAATTTTAGCCGGACAGCCACACCCGATATACCCATATATGTGTACATGTATGTAGTTATAACGGGGTCGTCGTATATTCTCATTGAATTAACGTACCGATCCATTGTACTACGAACTTCACTCTCCCCTGCAGTTCAACGGCAATAGACAGACATTTTGCAAATTCAAGAGTTTTAATGAGTTTAAAACACTTGTCATATTCTGTCACTTCACTGTATTATTTTTTGGGTGCGGTTCTTATAGCTGCGCAGTTTCACCGCGACAACGTCTGCAGATGCGACATTTGTCGGCAATGACGAA
Organism: Theristus sp. LFF4_11; assembly: GCA_030248135.1. Taxonomy (NCBI): domain Eukaryota; kingdom Metazoa; phylum Nematoda; class Chromadorea; order Monhysterida; family Xyalidae; genus Theristus; species Theristus sp. LFF4_11. The sequence continues at coordinate 3,889 of JASANC010005637.1, read as the reverse complement.
ATTTTTATGTTGAGTGACATCACGTCACTCTAAAAAAAGGTGTCCGGTGTTCTGTTCGCCTGCGTGTGCACGTCCCACGCGGTGTCCGTGTTCAGAAGTATACATACAGAAATGAACCAAACCACCGAGTGTGGTGGTGCGTCACTTTTATTACCACCGGGACACCCACGTGGACAGAACACCGGACAGCCACCCTCCCGCCGGACAGATGTCACCGCTGGTGGCCTTGGTGGTAGCGCGTTAGACTCTTGTCTGTGCGTTCGGGGATCGAGTCCCGCCGAGACGTGATAGGCACTTAATGACAGAGAAAACTCGATGGGCGCCCTACTCGACTCGATGGTGTTCTGTACGCTTCTCTGGGTTAGCCCTAGCAAAAAACATCGTCTAAAATCACAGTTCGTTCGTTCGTATCCGCCCCGGACACCTTTTCTAGCGTGGTCCTGAACAGTTCCTGTCAAACACTGGTGTCAATTGGCACACCAGTTGGCGTGTGCCAATAACGCAGCAGACTCACATTGGCGCTGCTACTGCGTTCCGCGTGCCCTTGAACGGACCACTGATGTTGTTGTTGCTGTTGACGAATGCGCGGCAATGTGGAGAAACTGGCCGGCGATGCATACTGGTACAGGCGACTTGGTGTGCTGCCTGATGCAGAGAAAACATAGATCAGTACACTAAGTTTGTTTAAACGTGTCACTTGTTCACTGAATGCAGGGCTCGCGAAAGGAGAACGGACGTACCTAATCGGAAAGGCAGCAGCAAAACATAATTAGCTGTACAAATAGTGTGTTTGGCTTCTTCAACCCATCAGTGGTGTGCAGACTGCACAAAGCAACGTTTTGCGCATATTCAGGCATTATCAGGCAATCCGCAATATGCTGGTTGGCTAGGCAGCACCAATCAGAGCGCCCAAATAAAAGAAGCAAATCAGCTGGATTACGTCAGTGGGCCCAATTCAGAAAAAACAATATGATTTTAATGAGTTTTTTGCAGCATCTTCAAACTTTGTGAATTTATCGGCGTTTTGTTTTTCAAAATTCAAAAAAGCAAAACAGTGTTGTTTTCTTCGTTCACACCGCTTCCAATGCTGCCGTAGCTGCGCGAATGCGCCAACTGGGTCACACCCGGCTGTCGGACGAACGTGTCCATGACAGTTGCGGACGGCGCACACCTGCGGACCACATCATCTGACCACAACGGCCTTCTCCCCTAGCTCGTCCGTTCTCTCTAACGACCCGCGTTTATTTATGAAGGTGTCGTCGCCATATTCAGCAATATCTGATCCGAATTCATATTTTCACTTCAGTTTATTGGTTTGATGTTTTTTGTTGTCCCGTTCTTGTGTTCAATAGAAGAATTTTCGTTAAACCAAACGATTTTGACAGGAATTTGCAAAAATAACTTTCCACGATTCCAGTTCCATATCCTCGGTGGAACCTGAAAAACGCAAAACCGGGCAAAAGTATGCACAGTCAAAAACCTCTCAAAAAAGCGCAAGCAGACAAGGAGAAACCGAACAAAAAATTACAATAACATGTTGGTGTTAATAATCATCATAATCAGCAGAGAGAGAAAGAGAGAAGAGAGAAGCGAAAGGCTCACGCATGGCAGCAACTGGAAACGTTCGTTCCGCAGCCCTCCAGAGGGTGCTATGGCTGCCAATGCCGACATTCCGGCAGAACTAAGGCACAACATCGCTGGAATGAGCGCAAAAATTACGAGAGTTCCAGTCTGGCGGTCGTAAGGTGATGGCATAAACGGAAAAGTGAGCGAAAAGAGGGCATTCTTAAAAATGCTGGCTTTCAGTGCCCGTAGAACGTGGTAGACCCATGATGTGTGTTTCCACTACTGTTGATTTGATGTCTCGACACGACCTAACAGCTCACATGTCTTTTTGTTTGAAAACAAAAAAAAACGTTTCTCTTCAACAATATTTTTTTCTACTGGCATTGTAGATTCGTTCAAGACAATGTAATGCTGACATCTTTGAAAACCAAAAAAACATATTTGCGACGGATACCGTATGCGTGTACACCGTGTGGTGTCCGGAGTGATCCTGGCACTTTCGCAAATTTGAAAAAAAACGACGTCAATTTACAAGTTTTTCCTTGTGTTTTTCAAGGGAATGCGAAAGCGGCACATCACACCTCTGAAAAAAAACTGCTGCAGAATCCTACTCTTCATTTGTTCAGTGTTTTGTCCTCTCATTTTACAAGCAAAGCAACAAATCGTTGCTGGTTCCGGTGGTCTGGAATCGCTGCCTCCTGGACCTTTGTGGCCGCGTCTTGAAACCGAACCACAGCACGACGTAATCAAGAACTGCACTATAAAAGCCGCAATGATAAACTAACGTTCAAGGTATTTTTCAAACAAAGCACAAAACGAATTGAAACCTGTGTTTGATTGCGGTACACGCCGCTTTCACAGTTTCGGCTACTGGTTCCAAGCACTACGCATACTAAACACACTAAACAACATTAGCAGACGAAAAACATGGTGGCACGCACTCTGGTGGTAATGGAACCGAAACACGGCACAGTGTTGCAAGCACATCAATTTATTTCGTCGAAAGGTGCACGGCAAGAAGGGAGTAGCATGTTTCGTGGAAAACAAAGTGAGAAGCTGTTGTGAAAAGGCATGTACTATAGGCGTGTTTTAGTGGCGCGCGCGGCGTAAAAGGGCCGAAATCGATGGGTGCGCAAGGCACTTTCAATAATAAGGGCGCAAAAAAGCGCTTTGGTTTTGTGCAAAAATGCGCCTTCAAGCAATATTAAGTGAAGTTGTAAGCCGATGAGCAATTTGTCGCAACGCGCTAACAGCGTCCTGGACGGTGTGTGAGACGAAAGTCATAATCGTTTTAGCATTTCAGCGATACGTTGCACCTGTCGGTTTTTTTGTTAAACCACATAACGGGTAAAGGGCAAACCCATAAAAAGTCACCATTGCAAAGGGACATCAAGTATTGGCGCGCGCTTGTTTAGTTGGTTTTCTTCACAACCGTATCCAGCGGATTTTTTAAGGACAATTGACCCGGTAATAGAGGCAACGAGGATGTCATGGGGTGTCATTTCAGGGCATGCTTTCATCCAGAACGAGCCTATGTGTCCATTTTCAATCATTTTTATCGTCCTGAAAAACAAAAACAAAAAACTTCTCAACTATTCGCAGCACACAGTTAGCACAAAGCACCCAATACGCCCATGTGTACCACCATGAAGAGCCGGTACACAAGCGTGCATTGTCGCTTACATACGTGCATTGACTGGTTGCGTGTCGTCGCGGACAGACCATATGAGCGGCAACGATGAGACGACGACGTAACGATGATGCGCCTTTGCACAAACGTTTGTCTGTGTGTGTGGTGATGATTTGGAGCAGCGCGACATGAGCGCAGTGGAATAGAGAGTGAATACTTGAACAAGATAATTTTAATGACAAAAAACTTTCGGAATAAATTTACTACGGTCATGCTCATCATGTATACCAACCAACGCTTGTCGGACCGTCTAGCGTCTCTGTTTTAACTTGTGGATAATCGAACGGGTATACCGGGGGATTACAGGTGGTTCCGTATGGGATGCCAGAGGTATATCCACATGCAAAATTTCTTGCGATTTGAGCAGTGTCTAGCTGCTGAAAATGACGAAATTATGTAACTAATTGACAAATTTCTATTGTCTTTAGATGATTGAAAAGTTTTGTTGCGACTTGGAATGCTAAGATGCCATCCTGTTTGATGAGATCCTAAGATCGTGTCGAGACCCGAACTACGGTCGACATACCGTAGTCCAACATATATCTCGGTCATAACTCTTAGTTTTGACATCGAATTATACGCGCCGTGTTTTTCGTAATACGAATTTGCGTGCCTTCGACCCACTTAAACTTA
>JASANC010005633.1:0-17910 GCA_030248135.1 Theristus sp. LFF4_11 | reverse complement strand
CTGAGCGCCATCAGTGAGTGGCAAGATGACAAAGGAAAAAGCAGACGCACGACTTGGGCACCGTGCCGTGTCCACCAATGCGACGACGACATGCTGGCACCAGAATCTTTACTACATCGGTTGGACCGGCTTGCGAACTTCGTGTGCAATAATCGCATCGTTGTGGTGTGATGGTGGTGCCAAACCGCGGCTGGCCGGAAACTTTTCGTACCTACGAATCTTTTTGTCACTAAACACAAAATACATGTAAAACAAAACAAAAGTTTCCAGAATAAAACCAGAAGCAAACTGACTGCTCTTTTGGAGGAGTGTACCTTTTCATGGAGGCACGTTGACGGTTGACATTCACAACAATGCAATACACCTGTTACGGTGCTGTTATGTCCCTAATAGTTTCGTGTTTACTACGAATAATTCCGACAGTCCACCTAATTCAATCTAACTTTTATTCAGTATAACAACGGTCCGCAACAATGGTAGAAATCGAACAGAATGAAAAGTGGAGTACTTACCGTCAGGATGTCCGCTCTCCTTATATAGGGTTCCGGCGGCGTCTGACGAAGTCTGACGAATTTTTGTTGTGTCTGGCTTTGATTTGCCTCTTTTCGTTTGAGTAGGCCGTATTGAGTTGTTGTTTTTTGTAAGCGTTACGATCCTGAGAATGAGTTTTGTCATTGACTTAAACCAGAACTGAAACAGTGCATGTTTTCTGATTAGACGCGTATTGTTTTGAGTGTCAGTGCAATGTTGGATTAACGAAATCTGTACTTTCGATTTCTCACCCTTCTGTAACTGAAGGTCTGGTGTTAACTTAGGTTTGTTCGAGTGGTTTCATTCGTCTTTGATCTATGATCTTTTTTCGAATTCTTGTTTTTTCAAAGAGGCTGGTTTTCGCTGTGAATGATGTTCAGTTTTCAGTGAAGGGTGCAAGTTTGGTGTTCAGCTGCGTTTGGGTCTGATGTTCAAAGTCAAACGTGTCGTGCAAGTGCAACAGTGTTGAGTTGTTTTATTTTTCAATCGAGCAGTGGTTTCGTTTTGTTTGCGATATGTGGAACTTTGTTTGATTTCGATTTTCCATTGCTGTTGTTTCAACACCAATTGCACTATTCATTTTAACAAGCACACCAATATTCGTGTTCGGTTTCATTTTTTGTTACAAGGCTTTTGTGTTCGGTTCCATGGTTTTAGTAATTATTCAGTCGCGTTTCAGTTGACTTTGTACTATTGCAGTTTTTGCATTGCATTGAATAATACCTTTGTTTAGTTTCAAGAGTACAGCTTTTTTTTAATTTTGTAAGCTTCTTTCAACATTTCAGCGTTTCATTGGTTTCTCTAGCTTGCTGTAACCATTATTTTATCATTATCGATTTGAATTCCAACATTTTTTGTACACCGTTGTAACAAGTAAAAGTAAAAATTGGAAATAACTTTGTTTGGATTTCGACCGCTCGGATTTTTGCTAGATGGATCGGAACAGATGTCATTGAGAGCTGACGTCTGACTATGATTTCAATAAAATCGTAACTTATCTTTGAAGAAATCGGTGCGTCAGTTAGTGTGCTTTGCTACAGGATTAGTTTTGTTCCAGTTTTTTTTGGTGAATATGAACACTGGAAGCCCTATAGGCAAGGACTGACAGCGGAACAGAGCGGAAGCGGAAGTACTGCGCGGAAGAAGTTTGAACAAAGGCAAAGTCAAAAACTTGGAACTTAGACCAGAATTCGACTTAGAACAAATATCGTGACGGGAATTGTCGTCGGAAACTGAAAAGACTTAGAATTTTCAAGAAGCAAAGCTCAATAATTTCGCGCGTAGATAAAAACGCTCAAGCTGGTGGAAAAATATACAGCACAAGGGCGCAGTACGCTTTGAGAATCCAGGCTTGTTCTGCTTGCTTTACACAGTGATACACTACAGGAAAATCATGAACAGTGCTGAATGCACGGCTGGCAGCGAAAAACAGAAAAATAAAAAGCAGAAATCTACAGCCGTTGGTGTAGCACAGAGCCAAGAATGAAAAAATCAAAATACGGCGTGAACCATACACAAAGATTGAAAAAGTGATCAGGCGGTTGAAAGAGCGTGCAATGCTAGAAGAATATCTGCGATTGTGTGTCAACTTTGCCACTAAAAAAGGCCGCATCTTTGCCACTGGTATAACTGCTGGTAATTGCGTCTGCATGTATGCAACTTTGCCACAAACAATGCACGTTATAAGATGCAGCCGCAACTTTGCCACTACAGGGTGTTTGTTGCTTTCACGCAATTCTGCTATTTCTGACAGCCGCATTAAAGAACACTGAAATAAACGGTTTTGTATTTGTTTTCATTCGATTTACTTGTAGTCAGATGTTGTCATATTATTACAACAAATCAAATGATTCACTGATCTAACGACATCACGTCGTAGGCAAACTTACACAAAAAGCTACGCAATGACTTGACACGTTCTTACCGACTGACTCCAAAGGTCGCGAAGCTTAGGACACCCACTGAACATCTTCATTGCTCATTGTCGACGTTGTTTGATTCACATCACTTGTATTGCAACCACTTCGTAGGTTACCTAAGCTTCGCAACCTTTTATCAAGGAAAAAACACCCGAAACACACGGCTTTAAGATAGCTTTTATCACCACCCGGCCTCCACACCTCTAGCACACAAAAGTTTTCAATATCAATAGACCAACGAACCGCCTTGATGCCCTGTTCAAAACTTTTACCTAATCCAGCTTTTTTATGCTTCAACTAGAAAAAACCTAATCGACCTCCTTAACTGCTCTACTCCTTCTGCTTGAATTAACAAAATCAAACACCAATCGATTCCCTTGTGCTCCCATATTTTTCACTTTACTCAGTTGAAAACGTTTTTCATCTTTGTATTTATAAAAACTGCAAGGTTGTGGTTTTTTACGTTTTTCGGTACTTTAAAACGTTTGTGGGGTAAGTTCTAAGTAATCTGAAAGATCTGTGAAAAATGTAATCAGTAAAATCACTTCAAAAGCGTCGCCGGAGTCACACGATACAAAACAAAATGGCTTGCGATGCGTTTTTGGTCAAAGCCGCATCATACTGTACATGCCGCGCACACACGTCACAGTCACGCAGCAGTGTGTCGCTGCTGTTCACCTAAATGTGCTTCAAAAAAAAAATTTTTTTTATTTTTTAAAAAAAGTAAAAAAAAAATGAGATTTTTTTTATTTTTTTTATTAAAAATAAATTTTCTTTCATTCCCTGAAAATCCGTTTTTGGCAAACGAAATCAACAAAAATCACACCTGCACTTTGTCTTCACCTCAGGTGGATCTGACGATTACGACTGTTTTCACCTTGGTAGTGAATCACTCCCATTGAAGACTTAGCGTCGCAAAGGCTATCAACAAATTCCGATGCCCTAAGGTGAATAGAAGCAGAGAACTCACATAGCATCGTTTCAGGATCTCGAAAGGTCGAAATTGCACTGTCTGCCACTGCAAGCGTAACTTCGTTGGTTGCTCGTTGCTGTTTCGCCTCGTGTCGTCATGATCACACCAGTTTGTTGTTGAACTTGTTTCCGTGTTATTTGAGGTGAATTGAGAGGCAAAACACGAGACGTGATGTCGTCGGTGGGAAAATGGGGTCGCCGAAACCAAGTCTGAAATTTTCACCCTCCTCCCATATGAGTGGGGGTCATATGGTAAGTCGGTGGCTCCTCAGATGGTGATATTCGGACTCCCTGAAAAATTCTGAACAACTTTCATTAAAAAAAAAATTTTTTTTTTTAAATTTAAAAAAAAAAATAGAAAATTTTTTTTTTCTTGACATCTCTATGTTCACCCCATTCACCCTGCTGTTATGCAATACACCTAAAAATATTACCCATGACACTTTAGCCGTACCAAAAAACAAGCTGCTGAAAATTGCTCAGTTTCACATGTTGCACAACATTGAGGCCAAACCTCTTCTGCATATATATGATGTTGCCAAGGCCGAAATGCAGAGAACCATTCTACAATTTGGTTGATTAGTGAAAGTTTTATCTTTTGTTACATGCAGTTGAAATGTAAAAAACCAATACGATAAAAAAAGCGTTCGCATAAAACTGCGTTTGCAAGTTGTTTATTGTTTGCTTTGCACAATCACGATGTAGCGCCTAAACTGCGCTGGCAATTTGCTTGTTGTTCGCTTTGCACAATCACGATGTAGCGCGTAAACTGCGCTTGTAAGTTGTTTGCTGTTCACTTCACCACGATGTAGCGCGTAAACTGCGCCTGCAAGTTGTTCGCTGTTCGCTTTGCACAATCACGATGTAGCGCGTAAACTGCGCTTGGAAGTTGTTTGCTGTTCGCTTTGCACAATCACGATGTAGCGCGTAAACTGCGCTTGCAAGTTGTTTGTTGTTCGCTTTGCACAATCACGATGTAGCGCGTAAACTGCGCTTGCAAGTTGTTTGTTGTTCACTTTGTTGGGGTGCACTATTGTAGAAAATTTTCTGGGGGGTGCACACCCCCACCCCACCCATGATATTTTTTCGCTTAAATTTTGAAGGGAAAACGCTAAATTTTGCGGCAAAATTACAATGAAGAATGTCAAGTTATCAAATTCAGCTACCGATACCTCTAAAAACCCCCTGGGGTATCTTCACGACTTCTGGGGGTGGGGGTTTGTTGTTGGGGGGGGGGTTATTTTGGGGGGGTTTATTTGGAAACCATTTTTAGGGGTGGGCAAAATGGCAAAAATACCTTCCATGACAGGAAGGAAGTCGCAGAAACTTCTACTCTACAAAGAAATTTCTTTTTACAACAGCCTTTTGTAATGAAATTACCATTAACTCATCCATTTGGGGCCTTTGGTAGCACAATTTCATCATTTTCACTGCAACCAGCCACTGAATTCACTGTTTATGTGTATGTTTTTCTGGGTATGTGTTTCAAACAAGTTTCCAATAATCCCCCATGGGGGATTATTTTTGGGGGGGGGGATTATTTGGAAACTTGTCGAGGGGGTTGGGGTTTATTTTGGGGGGGTTAATTTGGGGGGGTTAATAGAGGTAATACGGTATATTATGGACTTTATAGACAAAAAAATCATGATTTTTAAGCAAAAGTTCATGATTTTTGGATGGTCCGAGAAAATTTTTGGGGTTGTCACTGTAACTTAAGGTCCATGTGAGGGGGGGGGTGGGTGGGGGGTCACAAATCGAAAGGAGTGTGGATGGTCCAGTGTTCAGGTTTTAAGGTTTGGTGTCGCGTGACCCCACCCCCCACGCGGAGGTCTCGGGTGCTCTAGGGGGGGGGGTGTACGTACCCCCCCACCCCCACGTCTTCGGTACTGAACCCGTGGGCCCTACTTTCAGACGTATGACTGTTTCATGCTCATGCAATATCATGTGAACGGTATCCATCATAAATATCTATCAAGCACATAAATACAACTTTCAGTGCACTGTACACGCCCACCACAGACGCTTTTAATCAAAAATTTCAAATTCAAATAACAAAATATCTTCAAAATTTTGAATTTCAAAAAAACCCATACACAGGATTACCCAGCAGAACGAGGGCTTTCATATGAGCCATCAATAAGCGCGCTGCGATGAAGTTTGAGCGGACCCATATTTTGAAGGAGTACCGAAAAAAGGACGGACGGACAAACACGGCACAATGAGAAGATGAAGACAACACAGCCACAGTCAAAAGATCGCGTAGTGACCGCACGCTAAATGAAAATGTCCGACTTTGTGTCCGATGTCCTACTCCTGTCCGCCGCGGTGTCCGGTCCCTGAACTCAAAGTTTCGGAAAAACGCTCGGGGCAAGACCCCGACGGGAGGGGTATAATTGCGGCCCTCTAAATGTGGCCTGAAAAGGCCTGAAGAGTTCCGGTCCGCTCATTATACTTTTGATACTTTTTTGTTGAATGAAAGTTGCGATATTTTTATTTGAAGCTTCATTTGATCAACGTTGCACAAAAAGCGTGCACGCATGCGCATCTTTCTTTATTCGATGCGTATTTGAGTTGTTCTGTTGCGTTGCAACGAGACGCTACATCGTGATTGTGCAAAGCGAACAACAAACAACTTGCAAGCGCACTTTACGCGCTACATCGTGATTGTGCAAAGCGAACAACAAACAACTTGCAAGCGCAGTTTTCGCACACACTGCTTGCGTGCACTGTGACTGTGTGTGTGCGCGCATGTACAGTATGCATGCGGCACATGTACCAAAAACGCATGCGACAAGCCATATTGTTTTGTATCGTGTGACTCCCGGCGACGCTTTATGAAGCTGAAATTTTACATGAATATACATTTTTCGTAGATCTTTCAGAATTACTTAGCAACTATACCCCACAAACGTTTCTAAAGTACCGAAAAACGTAAAAAACCACCTACCTCTGCAGTTTTTTAAAAATACAGAGCATAAAAAAACGTTTTCAACTCATAGTATAAAAACGAAAAATGTGCGCGGGCACAAGGGAAATCGATTGGTGTTTGATTTTTGTTAATAGCTTCAAGCAGAAGCGAGCTAGAGCAGTTTTACTACAAGGGGGTCAAAAATTAGGTTTTTCCTAATTTTGAAACATAAAAAAAGCTTGGATTAGAATAAAAATATGATTTTCGAACTCAGGGCATCAAGGCGGTTCGATTGGTCCTAAATTTGACTGAATTTTAAAAATTTTTTGAAATTGTGCCTAAGGAGGGTCGGTATTGTGAAAAAGCCTATCTTAAGTAGCTCTGAAATCAGCGCAGGTGGGAGTGGGACCTTCGTCCTATTTCTGTTTACCAATTCGACACTTCATTTATTCTTACAAACAATTTATTTCAGTGCTGTAAATTTCAACACCCTGTAGTGGCAAAGTTGCGATTATTAGCAGTTATATACCAGTGGCAAAGATGCGGCCCCTTTCTAGTGGCAAAGTTGACCAAGTACCAATATCTGCGGAAAAACGATAAACCGTACTGGTTGGGCAAAGTGAGTGATACAAAACACCGGGTTTTGATCACACGTACCATTTTCTACAAGAAATTCGGGTTGATCCCGGGGAGAGCCGAAAACAAACGAACTTTGATTCGCGCGTGCAGCATCCAGGCAACGCCGGTTCGACGAGTAGCAGTGCAGCTACCGGGTAATGTGAATTGTAATCTTGAGAATTGTAATACGCGCCAGCACATGGCTTTATTGCGGCCTACTGACATCAAGTTGCCGGAGCAACAGTACTGGCAAGAAATGGAGAGCAACAACTTCAGATTTTTACCACAGTAATCGCATGATCGCATAATCATACGATCAAATTCCATGAATATTGGCTCTTGAACTTTTAATGGCAAGCAAAATTCGACATTTTAAACGTTAGAAGGACAAAACAAAAAGCAGAAAATCGAGGAAATTATGAACAATTTAGAAAATCATAAACAAATTCTGCCAGTTCGACTTTGAGCGTCGAAGTCAGTCTCAGAATTGTCAACGCTATTCGGAGAACACTGTTTGGATTTACGACACTGGAAAATACGCTGATGAACGCGGGCAGGAATCTACGAAATTTGGCGTTCATCTACGTTCATCTACGTTCATCTACGGAATCTACGGAACGAAGCAACGAGACTGATAAAATACAGAAGATTCCAGAGAAACAATGAAAGAATACAGGAATGACGCAAACACAGAAAGTAAACAGGTTTGGGAATCATGATAAACAAACAATCACATGACTCCTGAACCAGCCACAACAATCAACAAGCCTGTACATAAAGGATAAACAATGGAACATGTGATCCCACTCAAAGACGTCATAAACAACAATGGAATCTCAGGAATGTAATGTAATCAATGCGTCCACAAAACATACAAATCACCTAAAAAGGTGATGAGGCAAATCAAAGCCAGACACAACAAAAATTCGTCAGACTTCGTCAGACGCCGCCGGAACCCTATATAAGGAGAGCGGACATCCTGACGGTAAGGATTCAATTTTTCATTCTGTTCGATTTCTACCATTGTTGCGGACCGTTGTTATACTGAATAAAAGTTAGATTGAATTATGTGGGACTGTCGGAATTATTCGTAGTAAACACGAAACTATTAGGGACATAACAGCACCGTAACAGGTGTATTGCATTGTTGTGAATGTCAACCGTCAACGTGCCTCCATGAAAAGGTACACTCCTCCAAAAGAGCAGTCAGTTTGCTTCTGGTTTTATTCTGGAAACTTTTGTTTTGTTTTACATGTATTTTGTGTTTAGTGACAAAAAGATTCGTAGGTACGAAAAGTTTCCGGCCAGCCGCGGTTTGGCACCACCATCACACCACAACGATGCGATTATTGCACACGAAGTTCGCAAGCCGGTCCAACCGATGTAGTAAAGATTCTGGTGCCAGCATGTCGTCGTCGCATTGGTGGACACGGCACGGTGCCCAAGTCGTGCGTCTGCTTTTTCCTTTGTCATCTTGCCACTCACTGATGGCGCTCAGAGTGGAACGCGAGTATCACGTCTAACTCGTCCCGAGCCAGGTATCGCGTGAATCGAAACTTCCATTTGCAACATGTTTCTTCAGATGAACTAAACTGTATATATGAGCGTATATGGCGCCTGAAGTCGGAGTTTTTTTGCTTACTTCGGTTTGAGGAACACTTTTGTTCGCTCAGTAAAAAGGGTAAATGAGTTACAGAAAAACACAAGATAATGGAGTTTTTAATGTTGAGCGACTGTGTGCAGAAATAGTTTTCAGTTTGCCATATCTGCAAAATCATTTGAAATTGTTTCTTTTGATGTAATGGTCATATTCAAACGACAGCTCCCTTTAGTTTCTTCGAGCGAATGTATTGCAAGACAGTGTCATTAGGGGGAACAACAACGTAAATGGCGCGTAGGCGATCTTTTTATCAAAATCTTATCATATCTTTTCTTAATTATCATATTGCGAGATGGTTTACAGAGCAAAAACAAAAACAGATGTGACTTTGACGGGCTGAGGGGGGACGGGGAAGCTAGCGCCATTGGCTTTCCAATGTTAGAGTTTTAATTACAAAGGTTTTTATTTTGTTTCATCAGAAATAATTCAGTGAGCGATATACAATACATGTACAACGATTACTCTTAAGAAACAATAATACTTGCTATCATGTGTTTTTAAATGCGAATAACATTGCCGTCTTGAGCTTTTTTCAGTTCGGTCATTAAAATGCTCAGTCAGAGCGTGTGCGTAATAAAAACACTTCCATTATTTCCATCCGAGCAGACTTGCCGGTGTGTCTTGGTTGGACGAATATAGTAATTGTGTTTTATGTTGCCTTCGAATTATTCCACGTGGGCACACGTGCCACAGGAGGCTGTATATGTGCAGTGGAAGAGAACAACAACCGAAAAAAAAGCGTTTCCAAAGACGTTATCGTCTTCGATGTGATGATACACTGTTTTTTCTTGACCAAGCGGACATATTCATGCTTGAGTGACTGATATACACAGGCGCGCACACGTGGGCACCATATGCAGACGTATCAAGCAGAGCATCGAAAACCATGTGGACTGTATATGATGTGCGTATGACGAAGCGATCAGCGGCGAGCATACGCGTTCCTATGAACCAGAGAACCTCGGCTATATACAGTCGCTATATACACTCGTGTCATGTGTTTCTTTTTATCGTCCGACGCATAATGTACAATGCATCTACAACGCATGTATACATGTGTATCGTGTGTTTTAGTTGTTGTAGTATATACAAGCTTAGTAGCGCTCTAAGCAACGGCACTTCTAGAACAAGAGCAACCTTGTACGTGTAGATGCTTATGCGTGTTTAGTGCGTGCATGTATGAACAAGGCTAAGAACCTCAGCTGCTGCTTCTGCTTTCCAACCTGAACAACAACAACAACAACAACAACGAGAACACAAGTTTTCGAGGCCGTCTCATCGCCCACCGCTCATTGGGGGCACTGAGCGGCATGTGATTAATGCATTTGCCTTGTCGTCATTAATTGTGAATGCCAACGCACATCGTTATATGTACTGTGTATATTGCACAGTTTCAGTTTTAGGAAAGCTTGTTAAAGATCAGACTTGTTGCTGCGCGCTGTGGCTCCGGATGATGTGCTTATCGGCGTTCAGGCGCCATCAAGGCTCGGTGGAAGCAAGTAATAATGTCCACCGTGTCATCGGATCTGCTTGAGTGATTTTTTTTACTTTTGTTTTGTAAGACAGTTCAGAGGCAACCGTGCCGAGCGAATAAAGTCACAAAGCTACACTGTAACTGACGGTATACAATCGTAAGCAGTAATTTTTGTCACCTGCTTGTTTACCCGCTCTTGTTTGCAAAATTGAAAATCTACTTTTTAATCCGTCGTCAAGCAGTCTGTAATTTTAAGGTCTGTCTTCATGCGTTTTACAGAAAAACTGTTTTCTGCAGTCTCTCGTGAACTTGCGCTTGAGAAATAAACTCATTTTAGTTAATACTCGGTTCCATTTGCAGAAAGATGGTTCGTTTTGAAAAAAAACTCAATAGTCATTCCTAGTAAATTACACTCTGCTTACGGCGCCGTTACATTATAATGCGCAAGCTAGACATTATTTTGCCGCGTGTACAAGAAAAATAAATGAACTTTCAAGTGCGTACTGGAAATTCGTTTTCGGTCGGACACGAAAAAGAATCGCCCGTTTGTGTTTGATATCAATCCACTGCTTGTCATCTGACCTCACATTCATGCGGGTTTTAAATTGAATTCTAGTCGATCGAACCAGCTTCGCTTGTTACACAGCTGATGCGTATAATATATCGTTATCAAAATAATTGACGATTTGAAGTTGTACAGCATTATTTTTTTGCGCTTGCTCTGCATCTACCCAGAGTGAGCAAAGTGCACCGCGCGATTCGTGCAGCATGTCCCACGCAACTAATCTTTTCCTAACCCATCCACATAAGAACATTTTTTAAGATTTACATTTAAGATATTTCATTGTAAGTAAACTGCTTAGACATCAGTGTTCAAAAGGAAAGCGTTGATTGCTTGCTTATTTAGATTCAAAGAAACTTCGTCAAAAAAGATCTTACAGACCACAAATGATTCGTATCATCAAATCATGCAAGCGCATAATAACTTTGATTAGATTTTGCTTGTACAGGTTCCCATAAAGAACCGTGAACCACCCATAAAGCTTGTGTTCTCTATTAGAAATAGAACCCAATTGATTTTATAACACGTGTAGCAAAAATATCAGTAGTTAAGAAATGAAAAAAACTAAAGTTGAATCTTACGCAGTATGGGTACTTGTATCGGCGGAAGGTTGCAGTGCGATATAAACACACATCGTACATTGTACATGCACTTACAAGACATTCTAAATGTCTTTATGACGTTGCACGTTATTTTTGCGAGCACACTGTTTCTGTGCTTCTTTCTTTTCATCTCAATAATTGGGCTTATTTTACTGCGTGTAAGCACGCCGAATTGTGGCCAACGTTTCTCAGCGGACAAGAAGATCAGACAGGTGAATTGGAAAAGACAGAAATACCGTAAAGTCTTGCATATAAGGTCTCCTTATATAAATTTGAAAATCAAAAATTTCTGAAAAAAGTGAAATTTTGTGTGAATACCTTATAAGTGGGAGGAGGTCTTATAAAGCGAAGATTAGGAAGTCCGGGCCTTAAAAACGGGATAGGTTTTCGACCAAGTCAAAATTTTGAATTTTTTGGTTTCCCGCCATGTGATACTCCGCCCACTTTTGGTTGGGGTTCTTATAAGTGGGAGGAACCTTATATGCAAGACTTTACGGTAGGTGCCAATGAAAACATTTGCACCAAGTACAGCATAACAGCGTTCACATTAATTTTTACCTTCAAATCGGTTGAACGATATCAACATTTACGGTTTCTAAATACGTCGAGTCTCATTGTTTTCCCGCTCCCGCCGATGGGGCAGTTGATCAAGTTCAGCGCGCAAGGATGGGTTGTTTCGCTGGAAGAGAAGATCGGAGCTGCTAAAACTGAGTTTTATACATAAGATTAGATTTGAACTTCAAACTTATTCTGTATTTCCAAAATTTCTCTATACTGCAATTCCGTACTGCTGTACGGAAATTCTTTGACCTCATTTATGTTACCGTTAGCAAACACCTCAAGCACCACATTGTTTTTTGTTCAATTGGTGTACCTACAAAGGTGCCCAAGTGGTTGGTACTCTTAATTGAAAATAATATTTGAGACTTGCTTTTGTGACTCACTGTCTGAGTGAGTTCAGTCAAGCAGAAAAAAATGATTTTCGATTGATATGGATTGATTCTTTTTCCATTGGTGAAAGGATAAATGAAAACGAGAAATAAAAAAATTAGATTTGTTATCCATGTCCGCGTACTGTATACATATGCACGTATGTACAGTACTGCATGGTACCTGGATAGCTGTTTATGCTGTTGCAAATGCTGTTGTGCTTTTGGATCAGAATAATGCCCGAAAAGTATTACTCACAGAAATCAATGCCCGAAAGGTATTACTCACAGAAATTGTATGTGTTTTGTTAGAATTCACTCGACTGACTGACTGATTAATGAACTAGTCTGTTGCCTCAAGTCGATGCGCCATGTTTATTTGTTCTTGAGTATAATAAGGTTATCAGATGATATTTACTCGTTGCAACAAAAATTCAGCATCAAGTATTGTAAGTCTGATTCACATGAGCCTGTTTCGATAATTAGAATAATGCCGCTGAGGTGCAAACCGAATTATCGTACCTGTTTACGTTTACTCTCGCACGCATGTCTTGTAACAACAAAACATGGATATCCACAACCCGTTGTTGCTTTATAACTTCCCAAGAACATATATATCTCAAATGTCACTGGATTCCGCATCCATTTGCGTCATATTGCTCAAGAGCAGAAGAATCATACAAAACTGAAGCATCTTGCACCTGCGACTGTTTATTTCTCCGGCGAACAGTGCTTTTGCCTGTTACTGTAGCTGCGCTGCGTGGTACCGTACTGCAAACTAGTAGGACCCTGTACCTGAAGAAATGAAACGTGCAAAGTTGCGTCGTTCCAGCTCATGGCACATCCAACAGCGACTGCAGTCGCTCGAATCCTTTCCCGGCAAAGCGAAACGCCATTGCCTCCAGCCGCCTGCTCCAATTACCGAATCACCATCATCAGACTCGACGCAGCCAACTTGCAGTAAATCACTCGAAACCGGACATTCGCAAGTGTCTGCGAAAATGCCGTTCTTTGGCAAAAGTGCCAAACGCGACAAGTCCAAGGACTCCAGTGATCATCATAAACCAACCGTGAAAGAGCGCTTCGATTTCAAGGATGTGCTCGGAACGTTCGTTCTATGAGAAATTTTGTTGCAATTATTTGGCTGCTTATATTTTTTATTTTAAGCATTTTAGAGCCACATTTTTATTTTCAGTGGAGCATTCAGCAAAGTGTTCATGGCCGAACGCAAGGACGCTACCAGACAACGGTGTGCAATAAAGTGCATTGACAAAAAAGCGTTGAAAGGCAAAGAGGACTCGTTGGACAATGAAATATCTGTTCTGAAAAAGTGGGCACATACTTTTGTTATTTTTTTCTGTTTAATGTCTTTATGAAGCTTTTGCTGACAATTACTGTGATATGCAAAAGTAGTAAAATTGCAGATTGAAACACGACAACATTGTTGAGTTGATCGAAACGTACGAAGACAAACATCACGTTTATCTTGTCATGGAATTGTACGTTTTTGATTTTGATAGCGCTTAATCAAAATTCCCCTTCTCGTACACTTTCTGAAATTTTTTAAAAGTCCATTTCTTGAACTGGAACCTCAGTGATTTTGTTGACGTCAAACTTTCAACCGTGTGTGTACACTGTACATATGTCTAAATAGGGTGACCGGCGGTGAACTGTTTGACCGTATCGTTGCCAAGGGCAGTTACACGGAGCGTGACGCTTCACGTTTGATACAGCAAGTTTTAACTGCCGTCGATTACATGCATGAACATGGCGTGGTACATCGGGATTTGAAGGTGTTTTGTGATTCTTCGCAGAATATTATTTAAAAACTATGCATCATAGCTGCATCAAAACGTTTTATTGCAATGGCAAGCTTCATATCTCTTTAAATTCTGTTTTGCAGCCCGAAAACCTACTTTACTACGATTCACACGAAGATTCGAAAATTATGATTTCTGATTTCGGTTTGTCGAAAACAGAAGAGAGCGGTACGATGGCGACTGCTTGCGGCACGCCGGGCTACGTTGGTTCGTTCCCATTCGTTAAATTTTCAGATTAACAGTTTTTTGTTGTCTCGCTGCACAACACATTTTGTGCTTTCAGCACCAGAAGTATTGCAACAGAAACCGTACGGTAAAGCAGTGGACGTTTGGTCAATTGGTGTAATCGCGTACATTCTGCTTTGTGGTTATCCACCATTCTACGACGAATCAGACGCGAATCTGTTTGCGCAAATCATTCGCGGCGAATACGAGTTTGACTCGCCTTACTGGGACGACATTTCCGACTCTGGTTTGTGTTTCACAATGTGGTGTTCTAGTTTGCTTTAATCCAAATTAAAGCGAAGTATTAATTATCGAATAATCTAATGGGTTATTAGTGTTCAAAGCGGAATAGGCAGTATGATTCGATGACAGAAAATCAACGGAAATAAATAAACTGATGTAAGAAGATACCATGTTGTTCCACAATGGTTTGTAAAAAACGCGATATTTTTTCAGCAAAAGATTTCATATCCCATTTGATGTGCGTCAACGCTCAAAAACGGTATACGGTGAAACAAGCGCTGGAGCATCCGTGGTAAGGTTGTCTAGTTGTGTAAAATCACTGGGCAAATGTCAATGTAAATTAATTTCGGTGTTTAAAAATTGTTTGACTTTTTTGGACTGCGTGTTGCAACACTGAATGACACATGCGCAATATCCTGCACGTCCATGTACATGTTTGGTTCAAAGTGCTAGTGCTGTGCATGCCCGATTTCAGTCAAAGCGCACATACTGAATGGGAAGATCACAGTTTCTCTGTGGATGCTTACAAATTGTGTGTGTCCTGCTCTACTCCTGCATGCTGCCGTTTTTTGGAATCAGTGAAAAATTCCGTTCAGGGCCCGCGTATATTGTTGTGATAATTCTTCCACGAGAAAAAATATAGCGAAACGCGCCAGTTGGTTGCTACTTACCTGGGGAACCAATCGAGTGTTCAACAGGTTGGAGACACTGAGAAATTCAGTTCACGGGCATGCGGCGTCGCAGCATCGTTGGCCTCCGCCACCGGAACGAGCCGCATTGCTGCAACGTCGAAATGCGTGGCGTCGTCTGGTCAATAATGATGGTCGCACTCAGTCTGATGGTTCGCTTGTCTTTCAGATGGCAACCAACTGAAACAGCTCATCCACACCGTTATAAACCTGCTTTGATGTACGTACGTAGAAATGAAACAGTTTAAGAACGTTGTAACGTATCCTCTATGTATGTGTACGTTGTGGTTTTGGCCACTGTAATTTGCTTGTTATTATTTTTAGTTTGCTGGTTATAAGTATATGTTATTCTTCATCTTATTGTCTATTAACCTTTTTTCTTTTTCTGTGTCCTTGTTTTTGTTTTGAAAAGGCAAAAACTTTAAATGTGAAAAAAGTGGAAAAATTAAATTTAAAAACTTGAACGTAAACGTAAGTCTTGCTCAAAAAGCGTCAACTGTTAATATCAAACTAATGATTTTTGGAAACATCAGTATCTATTCTTTTCTGTGATCATCTGATCATTCTTAGATCATCAGTAAACGGTGAACCCAATTTCACTGTAACTGTCCTACTCTCTGAACACACACTTGCATGTTATATGTGCTTCAGACGATAGTGTCAACGTTTTAATTTTCTTTTGTCAACTACATTAATTTAATTGTCGTTAATTATTTCCTTGTCACCTATCTAACTTACTTAACTTTGTTATCGCAACGCAGGGAACGGCGCTTAACACCTTAAAGCAAACACCCCAACACAAACAATTTACAGTCGAACTCAATAAAATGTGGAATCAGCTGATTGGTCGGCCGAGCGAGGCTGCTCACACTCCACACCCTTCTTTTTTCGTGGATCTGGATTCTGTTGGAACGTGTTTCTTTTGAATGAGTGTGAATTTCCAGCACCCCCTTTTCACTAAAAAATAAACTCAAAGGGTTGGAGAACTGCGAAATTCAGATTTTTTTTATTCAACAGCTCAAAATGCATTTTTTATTGATGACGACGACGACGTCGTCGCTTAATTTTTGCGTGTGAACAGAAAGACAAAAGCCTGAAATGAGTGCCTGTGTAGCCAGCTGAAGAAGGTTTCATTCCTAGCTGACCGATCGACATGCGTCTGCAATTGAAAAAATGCGTTCCAGACTTCGCGGACGACGACGACACGACGACGACTTGCTTTCATCTTTCATTTTCACCGTTTTTGGGTTGTTTTTGGTAAGCTGCTGTGTTCATTTACTTGGTGCACGCAGCAAACCATGCACAGCGCACTCTTAGGTTTTTTTATCTTTTTCAGTTCACATGCAAAAATTAAGCGACGACGTCGTCGTATTTTATTTTATTTATTTGGTCGCGCGTTGTGGTCAAAATGCATTTTGAGTTGAGCTGTTGAATAAAAATCTTTCTGAATTTCGCGGTCTCTAACCTTTGAGTTTACTTTTAGCATAAAAAGGGTGCTGAAAATTCATAAAAACACGTTTCAATAAAATCCAAATCTACGAAAAAAGAACGGTGCAGGTTGAGCAGCCTCCGCTCGGTCGACCAATCAGCGATTCCACATTTTTTTGAGTTCGACTATATGTACATGTGATAAGTTTTTATGTAAGTGCTTGCGTTTCTTGCAATGAGAGTCGCCAAAATACAAAAATGTTACCTCTTGACCGTTCAAGCAGAGGCTGTGGGCATGCACAGCGCTTTTTGTCATCTGATTCAGTAAACAATTCCGTAATTACATTAAGCTTTAGATTGATAACTTCTTGAAACATTCAATATTAATCGTATAGATGCATTTAGGATCTGCAGTGATGCAGCAGCAACGAAGGACATTCACGAGATGGTGCGCGCTCAGCTACAGAAAAGTCTGGCAAAGAAGAAATGGATGGTTCGCTTTTTACACTTTCGTTCATTGTGTTTTGTTCTGTTAACGATAGGATGACAGATATAGTGGATAATCATTTTTATAGAAAGCATTCCACGCAGCAGCGGCCATTCGACAGTTTCAAATGCTTCGCATCTCCAGTGCAGCGGCACAGTCAGCTAGGTCAACTGCATCTGGTTCGTTTTGTGAACACTTTTTTGTGATGTACGTGACTATTCGCGTTACTGTTTACCGCTTTCCGACAAAAATTTACTATGAGCTTTTAAAACTGTTTATTAAAACTAACTTACAACTAAGCTGCTACAACCACAAATTCACAACTACATGTTATAAGGTAAACTGCATGCTCATTTTAGCGACTGGTGTTCCAAAAGGTCCGTCGCACCTCGAGTCCATTGAATCGTTCGAAGATCATGATGACTCGAAAGAACGAAGAGGAAACGAACGACGATGAAGATGAAATGGACAATGGAAATCAACAGGGTAGTTCCGCAGCGACTAAGAAGATACCGACGGAAAACTTATTCTCCAATCAACAGCAAAGCGCCATGGATCTAGAGTACACCCAGCAGACTGCTGTGGCGAACGCGCAAGACGTTGAGCTTGATGTATCTGTGAATCAGTTGGTAAATCACGCGATACCGTCGAGTAATAACAGTACATCAACGACGGCACAACTAAACGGCGATGGTTTAAGCAGCACCGCTAGTATACCAGCTGGCGACACCCAGAAGCAAACCATTGAAATGTTGAAACAAGCATGCACCAACTGTGCCAGGTGGCTCAGTCATTTGAACTGCTGATACTGCTGGTGTAGATATATATGAGTATAGCATACAG
>JASANC010005632.1:0-18263 GCA_030248135.1 Theristus sp. LFF4_11 | reverse complement strand
CGATTTTTTATTGTTTCCGTGTCAAAAATTTTTCACGATTAACTTTTACCAGTCATGTTGCAGAACAAGGTAGTGAGCAAAAGCAGTCCGATTGAGACAATGGAAAATGATTTTTACTGTGCAGTTTTCTCAGACGTTCGTGTCTGTGATATCGTTCTTGTAATACGGCGGTGGCAGCGACAGCGAGTCAATTTGCTTTTTCACGTCATCGATCATGGTTACGTCGACGTCGATTTCTTGTTTGTTCTTGTTTTCACGTGCCTGTTGCGATTCGCTTGATCGATCGTCAAGATGGTTCTCCCAAAACTTGTAAAACATCACGGTTTGCCAGGCGTACAGCAGGAACGACAAACACGAGAAAGCCACCACCAAAAGGTCCACGAAAAAACACGTTCCACATGGCAAATGCGCCATCAAACTGAATTTGTCAGAAGCTGGTTAAAAAACTTTCAACCCCGAGACAAATTGTGAAATTGTGATTGAGATACTGACCCGAGAGTGGCACAGTAGCGACTCGGGGCGAGAGTTGGATATTTGATCAGCAAACACCCGGAGGATCATCGCTAACGCGATCAACATGCACCAGAGGGCCGCTGGCTACGGCCACGAACACCAGACGTCGGTGCATCAGGGGCTGTCGCAAAGGAAACACGCTGGACTGGATCAAGTGAGTGGACAACTGGCAACGGCGCAGTGCAAAGCAGCGTTTCATTTGTTTTGAAAGAGAGAAAATGGAAAATGGCTTTTTCTTTTACGTCTGCTCAGTGCGCGACTAATGCAAATATAATGTTGAGCAGCAAATGTTACATCAAACGTGTTGATTGAACGGCGAACGGGTGTGCAGTGTCGGCCATGCGCCGTAGACGCCCTTTACAGCAGATTCGCCCAGAGAAACGAGTGCACCCAGTTGGCTGCGTCGTCATCGATCTGCGATGTGCTACAACGTTGGTCAGTCTTCTTGGTGGCCGTGGACATGATGTCTGCGAGGAAATCGGCGTCGGGACGTTGGAAGTTGACAAATTCAGTGCCGGGCGATAGGTTGACTGCGGCAAAGTGAACTGGTGTTCGCTTGCATTTTATCAGCCAGTTGCTGTTTTTTGTTTTGTTTTGTTTTATTCGGTGCAAATAAGCGTCAGCCAAAAATGCACAAAGAAACAGGTTCCAATGATTCGACGGTATTTCGCACACGGACATTTGGCACACGGACATTTGGAACACGGACTTTTCGCACACGGACATTTCACACAGCGGTCATTTAGTACAAAGGACATTTTGCACAACGGATATTTTGCACGTGGACATTTCGCACAAACTTTCAAAACATTTACATTCGAACAAGGTGCTTACGGGCACGTAGTTGAATAATTATTTACAGAATTCATCAATGTAAAGATGAGCCAGCTGGTGTTTGTTGAATGAATGCAAGCGTTACGCAAGTTTGAAAAAATTTGTAAAAACCGTTACATTTCTTTTTTCTTCTTCTTCTGCCTTGATCATGTGCTTTAAATTTTCTTATTTCATTTCAAAAACGCCTTTTTACTAACTTCACTTGTAAATCATTCGGACACTGGAATTTGTATTTCTTCATATAAAAAAGTCCTTTGAAACGGCGGACATCGTTTTTTTGAATTTTTTCAGTAAATTGCTCTCGTGTGATAAACTGCGCGATGCGCAATGAAGCAATAAAACACGCACGTTTTTTTCAAACCCAAAAACAAGAACGCTTTTTTTCAAACCAAAAACACTTAAGTTTTTTTTTCAAACCTTCATTGCAACAGGTTAAAATTAAACGTAACACTGTCGAACTGTCAAACACATGATCTTCCATAACCCGGCCCTCTTTTGTCCTAACACAATCTATGAATGGATGAAAGTCCATTTTTTATTGAAAGCCTGATGCCCGCTCACTTTATTTTCTGTATCTTCATTTTTCTGCTACACCAGCCGCATCGCACGCAGAATATTTACGAAGAAGTATGTGGCGTGAACTGGACCATTGGCGAAATGGGCAGCATAAAGTGCCGTGAGAAGCCGGTTACGTCAGCCGTCAGCGTGGCAAAATTAATGGCGTCTGTCGCAACCTCCTTCCCCCCTTTTTCTTCTCTCTCTCTTTCTCTCTCCTCCCCACCACCCCCCGCTATTTTCTCTTGATCATCTTCCCCCCCCCTCCATTTTTTGACTTTTTTCTAGCGCAATGACAAGCCAAAGCAGTGACAAACTCATCACTTTAAAGATAAGAAAAGATGTATCACTTTTCTCGCAATTGCTGAATGAACAGCTCTTGTTTGGGTCGTTCTGACAAAAAATCATGAAACGGTAACATAAACAATCGTGAATTTTCGCACGCCAGGTAGCGATCACTATTTAATAATAAAGATCTTTGTGAAAGAACTGTGTCGGCGGCAACCTTGCTTTTTGTTTTCAAAACCACTTTGTTAACAAATTGAACTCACGTGCTTATTTTGGGGTTTTGTTATTTTGATGACTGTTAGTATTATTGTTGACGACTGAGTCAGAATTGTCGAGTTCTTTGTTTGGTGTTTGTGGTCAACTGTTGCAGCTGTTAAAAATCTCCCAGTTAACTTATTGTCTCCTAGCGAGATTTTTGCTACCGTTACATCACCGTCAGAAGTCGTAAACGTTGCTTTTTCTAATGTGTTGACAAAAAGCACTGTTGACTGCTGCATTTGAAAACGACGATCATCTGAGGACCAATTTCTGCAGAACACCAGCTTCTCACTACTGGAAACGTTAAAACAGCGTGAATTGCATCAACTGTTGTGTTGTTGGTGGATGGATAAAGCGGACGAAGAAGCATCAAGCGTGTCTTCATGTTATTTGGAAATGGAGTTGTTCACCAACGACGCTCCAAAATACCAGCGTTGCTGTGGATGCTGCCATTGTATGGTTAGAAAGTTGGCACTTTAAAAAGTTGATTTTTAAACTACAATCGAACTCTAAATCACAGTCATGCTTTCTGTGCAGGAGAAACTCCGCCCCACAGCAATGCCAGCACAGAATGCATACATCACGTGATCACCAACCAATCAGTTGACTGTCTATAATTTTGAGTTCGACTGCACCAACCACAAAAATCTTTTTTTCTAATATGTTGATGTCGAAGACTGTTGCTCTTCAGACCGCAAGTGCAGTGATCGGCATCAGTGGGGTGTGCACGGGCCTGCTGGGTCCAGTTGGCCTTTTTATCACCTCGGCGCGCTCAACGACCTTTTCCATCGGTCTGGCCATTGACTTGCTCTGCCTGTGCGTCTTTGCCTCCGTCGTCTTTGCAGTCGTCATGGAGAAGCCACGATGGTTGTGGCCCGCCATTGCAATGCTTGTGAGTTCACTGAAACAAAAGTTCTCCAAAATTCAGTTATGGAAGCCAAATTAGTCGATTACAGGAAGTCGCCCATTGCACTGAAACCCATAAGCGTTTTTCGAAACATTTTGACCAAACAGTCCGTCTCTTGTGGCTCCCGGTGGCAACCAAACAAAAATGTGTGGGTACCTGTGGTAGCCAAGCCACAAGAGATAGAGCGTTTTTTTGGCCAAAATATTTGGAAACAATTTTCGTGACGATTTTCATTGTATTTGCACGCAAAACCATGTCACCACGGCGTTGCTTTTGCTTTTCGCTGTTTATTTTTAACATTTTGCCTGTTTCTGCCACGCAGACTCTATTTGCACTGATCGTGTTGTTCTCCACGTTGGTGATCGTGATCTGTCTGCTTGTGTCCGGCGCCGATGCGGCCGCACAGTTGGTGCCAGCGTCGTTCGTCGGCCATCTGAGGACACAGAGAAACTTTGGTCTGCTTATTATTTTTTGGGAAACTTTCTTTTAACGTGCGGACCTTCAAACAATCAACCGATTGGTTTTCAGCTCTGCTGACGTTCGCGTGGTCACTGGTGCTCGTGCTCATGCTCGTATTCCTTCTTGATCTGTGGTCGCTGTTCACTCTTCGCAGCTGTCAGAATTATCTGCGCGATAAACTCAACTCCTGGCTTCAGCCGAGCTCAATTTTAGACGAATTGAATCGATACCCGTCGATGTACGCCTGACACAGGCGAGATAAAAGAATGGACAAGGGAATGGGGCGTAATTGCGGACAGCAAGCACCTGAGACCTTTTTTGTGCCGTCCATTCAGCTGTCCATGGATGTGTCCGGTCCTGTCGTGCATTACAAAGATTTGTTGCATTTGATGAAGCCTCGTTGAAATGCTGCATCTCTTTTATTGGATTACAGTTGGTTAAAAAGGGTTACTCTTTCATACGCTGGCCATTTGTACCACTTCCAATCACATTCCATGCCTTGCGAAACTTCTCCCAACAATGCACACCGCCTACATATGCTGAACAACAAGCATGTTTTTGTTTGTGAAGTGCTTCCTATATTGGGGTGAAGTGTTTATTGTTGTTGAAGTTTATACTTTTTGTACTGTAAATTGTGAATTGTGAATTGGTCTGACGTCTCAGCTGTCACAGCCTGTTAGATTCGTAAATTGTAAAATGTGTTTGTGAAAAAGCAATGAAGGTTTTGAAAAAAACCTGCGTGTCTTGTTGCTTCATTACGCCCGCATCGCATAGTTTGTCGCAGAAGCAGTTTACTGAAAAAAATTCAAAGCAAAAAAACGATGTCCGCCGTTTCGAAGGACTTTTTATATGAAGAAACATAAGTTCCAAAATCCGATGATTTACAAGTGAAGTTAGTGAAAGAGGCGTTTTTGAAATAAAATAAGAAAATTATAAACACATGGTCAGGGCAGAAAAAAAGCTACCAAAACAGAAATGTAACGGTTTTTATAATTTTTTCAAACTTGTGTAACGCTTAAGAAAAAGCTTGTTTTCGCATGTGACTTTGTGTTCTTCAATTATTCTGGAAATTTCTCTAATTTGTCATTAACAGTCTCGTATCGTTAACAGTTTGACGCTAACCAAACATAACAGTACAAGACTGGACATCAAATCAAATCAAGTATCAGAGCTTCATGTATCACCAAAAAAACCTATAAAATGATTCAGCAACCTGAAACTGCTTGTTATCAATAATTTTCGCGTTCATATTCAACAATTATGTAGCTTGTTTGCAGAACGTCCAGTTAAGCAAAAAGGAAAACGGTGCAACCTTCAAGTAAATACGTATGCTGTACATCCAAGCTAACTTTTTCATGCATAGTTATGGTTTTCCAAATTCAAATTTAGACCGGTTTTGTTTCAGTTTGAACGCCTAGTTTATAAATTGCATCACTTCGTGCGAATGCTGTCATTGCCTGTCTGTCATGATGGAGCAAGCAGAGCAGCCGTTTCAAAAAAATCCTGTTGTGTTTATAAGTTTTGACGTTCATTCAGTGTTGTCTGATTGAAATGTGTAGCAAGCAACATACTTTCAAGGGCACCAGTGTCTACACGGCATGCTCTGATCATCAGCTGCTCTCATTTGCATGATGAAAAATAGCACTGGTTACAAAGCAATGCGTAACAACTTGTGCACCAGCACCGCATCTTTTCATTGAACCAATTCACTTCTTTTCGCACATTTGACGCGTTCCAAAATTTCTTCTTACGCCGCCTCTTGGAAAACGCAAAACCTGTTGTTGTTGGTAGAATCGCGCATTCCCGTCTGCTAAATGAGCGCATTCAAAGGTTATTCAATGAGCTGGTGTGCGCACTATTGCGCGAAACGTCTGTCGTCTGTGCACGATACGGCACACGTTTCTGCACCAGCGGCTGTGTTGTTTCAAGTTCAACGCAAAAACACACACACGAATCTTTTGCTTTAGATCATCTGAACTGTAACGTAAGACTGTGTGTACAGTAGGCTCACCTAAGGATCATCATCAATCATTCGTGCTGGCGCGCTCAAGTCATCTGTAAGCAAACTGATGAAAACTTTAAAGTCAGTTGCTGCATTCAGTATTGTTTGTGCGACGCTTTGGATAACGATCACCGAAACACGTTCAACGTGCGACACGTCACAATGGAACTGTTACCACAACCACACCGAAATGTACTGGTCTCTTTACGCGTTGCACCAACGATATCCGAGGCAAACGTACTTCTACAGTGCTGGAACTTCGGTCGAAGGTTGGCTCGTTTGGGCAGTTTTGTGTCCATTCCAGATTCACACGGTGAATACCAATCAACAACTTGCTGACTGAGCTGCAACAAACTGCCAGTAATTTTCAAAATTCAACAAATTGAAAAATGGCAGAATTAAAACTGCTGAAAACGGTATTCATGAAACAGTATTTAGTGACGCGTCGTGGTCACTAAATACAGTTTCATGAATGCACCTGAACTTTTTGTTAGACCACTTTTTTGCACCTATAGTTTCCTCAGCGTCATTCGCTGCAGTTTTTCAGTACATCGGCAACAACCAATGATTTCAGGCCGCGAGCTGTACGTGCTAGCGATTGCAGCTGAAGATCCGCAGAAACACGTGCTGCTGCGACCGGAGGTGAAATACATCGCCAACATGCACGGCGATGAGGTGAAACTGCAGTTTATTGTGACTAATGTGCTTCACCAACTATTTCGGTTTTTACCTTCATTCACAATAATTCACAAGAATGAACGAACAAACGAACGAACGATGATTTCAGGCAATGTTTTCAGCCGGGGCTAACCCATAAAAGCGTACAGAACGCCGTCGAGTTTTCAGAAGCGTTTTTAAAAGCGCACAGAAGTCCATCGAGATTTCTCTGTCATTAAGTGCCTATACACCCCTCGGCGGGGTTCAATCTAACGCACAGACAAGAGTCCAACCAAAGCCACGAAGGTCACAATGTTTTTTCATTTCAGCCGGTCGGCCGCGAACTATTGCTGCGGTTTGCCGAGTATCTTCTGGAGAACCCGCATGATCGGGACGTGCGCACACTGCTGACAAACGCCAGGGTGCATCTGATGCCATCCATGAATCCGGACGGATTCGCGCGCTCGTTTGAAGGATCATGTCAAGGACGCACACGTGGCATGTTCGTTTGTAGAGTTTCGAAACGTATTCGACTTGTTAAAGTTACATTACCAAAAATACTGAGGAACCGTACACGACATATACGTGCGAAAACTTGCTGTTAAAAGTAGCGAACTATACTAAAACTAAATTTATACTAAAAAGAACTCATCACGTTATATATCTAGATAGATAACTCACGAATTCAATAGCACATATAGATAGTAGCAACTTCAGTAGGCAAAATTAGTCAGTCAGTCAGTCAGTTTTATTCTGCAGTGCACGGCATGATACCAGAGAAGTGTAGGACACCATGAGTAGGCAAGCCAAAACACAACAGAAACAGAGAACTTACAGTTAAACAGAGAACATACAGGCAAAATTAGTAGCAACTGTTTCTCGGTGAGTGTGGTCGATTTACAGATCGGGTCGTATGAACTCGAATAACGTCGATTTGAATCGAAACTTTCCGGACAAATGGTCACGTTCGCAACCACGCGTTCAACCGGAGACGCAGGCGGTGATCGACTGGTCGCACATGATTCCGTTCGTGCTCTCTGCAAATTTCCATGGCGGCAGTCTGGTCGTCAACTATCCGTACGACCATGGACCACGTTAGTCGGCTAGGTAGAGTAAGTTAGGCTTTGCGCTTTCTGATCGGCAGGGTCATGCTGACGACAAAGATGATCAGCTCAGCTACCGATGTCTACCAGGCTGGTAACCTTTATTTGCCAATGTCTACAAAATATGAGGCGTAATTATTCAACGTACTAATTCGCTGTCAAACAGCACCGTGCACATTTCGTGGAATGTCGCAGCGCTTTGTTGTGTTTGCAGTGCGCACACTGGTGTCCCAGTACAGCCCTACGCCCGACGACGCCACGTTCGTCGCAATGTCACGCGCGTACGCTCGTTCGAACGCAAACTTGCGCCGCGGAGGCGTCTGCGCTTCGTTCCCCGGTGGCATCACGAATGGTGCAAAGTGGTATGTTGTCAAAGGTAAATTCGTTGCTGCAAAATAATAGACGGAATCGAATGATGTGTTTCACTCACTTATGCAACGTTTTTTATTATTATCTAAACAAAAACCCGCGTGTTCCCGCCTTCCTCCCCCGCGCATTGGTTTTTTTGTTCCGCCTTCTTCTGCCCCCTGCTCGTGTTGTCTCGTTTTCCCTTCTCTCCCCTTCTCTGCCGCTTCTCCTGAGGCCTCCTTCCCCCTTCTTTTTGCCACCTCCGGCCCATCGGTCGTTGTTTTTGGGTTTTCCCCGCGTAGCCACTGTTGATTGTCTGTTTTCTCGTTCTCTGTCCCCCTCCCTAAATTATACCCCCCATATCTCCGTTTTGTATTTGTGTGTGCTCCCTAGCTCGTTCGTCCCGGCTTCTCACCCCCTCTCTTCTTTGTTTTCTCCCCGCCCGTGATTTATCTGCTTTTCTAGCTCCGCGCGCCCCCATCGTTGCCCCTTCCTCCTCCCTCCGCTCTGGTTTTTCTTCTTTTGGCCTTTCGCCCTGCTTCTCGCCGCGCCCACGTCTCGCGGGCTCCTAGTTTGTCATAAAACTCCCCCGGTGCGGGTGATTCCTCTGGACCTTTTTTTTTTTTTCCTTTTCTGGCCCGGTTCTATTTTCCCCTCCCCTCCCTCTTTATCGCGCATTGAAGGAAAACACAGTTGAATTTCTCAAGCGATCGCTTCCAGGAGGCATGCAAGATTACAATTACGACTTTCACGGAACCATGTCGGTGACGCTGGAAGTTTCTTGCTGTAAATATCCGACCGGTGATACGCTGCCCGAATTCTGGAGACAAAACCGACAGTCGATGATGGACTATTTGCTCTTTGTGCACACTGGTAAAAACAGTTTGTTTTATTGTTCAAAAACTCCAGAAGCAAAACTGACTTTTTCCGTTCGAAGCGTTATTTACAAACAAATGCACTCTCTGCGAATCACCTTCCTGGCTTTCAGAACAAAACGTTTTGCGCGGTTGACCAGAAATAGCAAAAGAACGCAGCAATGTTGCAGGTGTGCGTGGCTTTGTGCTGGACGAACGTGGCCATGCGATCGAGGGCGCCCTGATGCACGTGGTCGGCAGACGCAGCGCCCTCTTCCGTAGCACCGCCAACGGCGAGTACTGGCGCATCCTGCTGCCGGGCACCTATACCATTCACGTTCGTGTCGTTTGCGCTTGCATTTTGCGCTTGTTTCTCTGCGGCGCCTTGATTGCAGCAAATATTGGAGTGGTCAACAAGCGAGCGCGGCGATCTCATGATGTTTCACTCAGAATATACCCAATGCTTTCTGGGTAACAACGTTTCGGTGCAGGTTTGCCTGGAGGCCATCGCATTATCTAGCCAATGGGGACACCGGGGCGCGTCTCTCTGACTGTTTTCCAGCGTGAAAAAACGGATGTTTTTGTGATTGCTGTACGCAGGTTGACGCGCACGGCTACGCGAGTCGTGAAGTGACCGTCGAAGTGGCACGTCATCGTGCCCCAGTGAGGCAAGACATTGTGCTCAGTGCGGCACACGGCACCCACAGGCGTCCTGCAGCGATTCGACAGCGGCAACAAAGAAGCAACAGGGCTGCGCGACTGCTGAAACAACGCTGATTCAAATTTTGAATGGATTTTGACAGTTTTTCTTTTGTTGACTTTACGGCACTACTGTTGTCGTGTTATAAGGACGTTCTTCTGAATATTTGAGAAATTCGAGAAGTTGTTGTTGTACACAAATTCCTCTGTCTTTCTGAATGTTTCTTTATCACTTATGTATGCATATGACGGGACGCAATTCATGTACCTGATATGGGACTACACGTGTAATAATAGGTACATCTACTGAGTAGTTTTGTGCGACCAACGTTTTTTGTTCGAACCTTTATCACGTTTTTATCACATTGATAGAGAAAAACCAAATATTTGAGAGTACAGTCATTTTTGTATTGTCGCTTTGTGTGATAAATGGTAAATAAAATAGCTGTTGTGGCGCCTCTAACGAATACTGCACATATAGTATAGAGGAAGCATGGACGAATGTAAAGAGAAAATACCGGCTATTCCTAAACGGTTTTAAAATTCTTCTTGATGTGACAAACAACGAAATCCATTCAAAAACAGTGCAGCCCGGCCAGCCCAGTTCCAGAAAATAAATTCTCTTTTGTTGTGAATAAAAATGGCACCAGTTGCCCCGACTGGCAAAGCTGGCCACCAGCAGCTGCGCGTCTACCACCGTCGCTGGCTGTACATGGCGATCGCGTGCGTGCAGCAGTTTGTGCAGATGCAGTATTTTGTCACGTTGGTGCTTTTTGTGCTTCAACTGGAGTAAATGAGAAGACTTTCAGCAATGATTAAACATAGCAGGTCTTCGAGGCTGCTCGTGGCGGAGCTGACCCACGGGACGCTCAACCGTGTTTGCATGCTTCCTTGAACCAAACCACCGGAGTTTGGCACGCTCACGTTTCTGGAACTGGTGAAATTCAACAATGCAATTTTCAATGCTGCAGGTTTGCGCCAGTAGCGGATGCGACCGACGCGTACTACGGCGACGGCACCAACGACACACTGAGCGCGATTTTCATGGCTGGCGCGCTCCTGGCGACCGTGCCAGCGATGTACGTCTGCAGACGACACGGCCTGCGCGTTGTTCTGCTCATCGGCAACACCGTCATGGTTGGGTCACCGTTGCTCAACAATTTTTAACAAGTTTCAAACTATACGGAAAAGTTGAGCTAGCGACGGTATATGTTGAATTATCAGCAATAGTTCAACAACTTGTTGAGATAATTTTGTTGAGAAATGCTTTGTATTAGTGCTTGGTGAAGCTCAGAGTATTTTTCTGAGCCGACTTTATTTGAATGTGTAGGCGGTTGGACTGCTAGTACGAAGCACGAGCAGCATCGACGGACTGAGTCAAGCCACGCGCTACTGGCTGGTGCTCAGCGGGCATGCCGTCTGTGCGCTCACCAACCCGTTCACGATGATGTTGCCGCCGAAAGTGGCACAGGTTGTTGCAACATTCCAACAAGCTTACCAACAACATGTTGGAGGGAACAGGCTGTTCTCAACACGCGAGTGTGCAGTGCACCGACGTTGTGCCAGGTGTGGTTCGGCGACACGCAACGCGCGCTGTGCACTTCGATCGTGGCAGCAACGGGCACCGTCGGCATCATGTACATGAGTCTGCTGGCACCGTTCGTGGTACCCACGCAGCACGCAGACAGACCCGAGCAAAGAATGCCACTCTTGAATTGGATCTCGCTAGCGCCGGCGATTGTCGCAGCCATTTTGGTTGGTTGGTTGGGGTTACAAAATGTCACATTTCAGGCCACGACTCAGTGCAGTGGTTACATGCATACATAGGAAATGCACCCCAATCAACACCTTGAGCACATCAACATCCCCCACGGTAAAGACAATTCGCAGGTGGAAAAAAACGATGATAAGTTTAAAAAGCAACAATCAGCAAGAAAAGCGATAAACCAGGTGGTGTATTACAGTGAGTAAACGTTTCATGCGCACGCCTAATGTTTCCTTTTTTGACCAAACCCAAGCAGGCGCTGATTTATTTGATTGAAAACGCAGCCTGTGCTTTTTTACGCTAGTTGGCGTTTTTAAAAACGTCGGTGAAACTGCAGACTTTTTACAGTGACATACAATTGTAAAGACGTTGCCCTTCCTCCCAGTACCAACAGCCAATACCACTTGTGTACTGTATCTCAGTAAAAAACCGAAACAACACCAAGCAGGCGATTGCGTTCGCACGTGAGAGCACACCCCCGCTGCCACCGAGCAGAAGTGCCACAGTACGAACACCGTTCTGGAGTGGACTGATCGGATGCTTCAAATCGATACCATTCATCATTCTGTTTCTCGTCGTTGGTTGGTGCAGCTCATCATTTCGCAGTTCTTTTCCAATGCACTGGCGTATCGTGCGTTTACATCATTTAGGCATGGGCGTTGGTCTGTTCAACACGGTCTACGTGATGCTCGAGCAGGTCCTCTGCATCAATGGATACACGGACCAATTTGCAGGTTTACAATCGTGTTTGGCTTCGGTTTACTTGACTGCAAACTGAACGTTCAATTATCGCAGCATTGTGCTTGGTACTGATCATTGTTGGTGGCCTCATTGGCGCTACAGTCGGTGGCGTAGCGGCCGATAAGACTGGATATTTTAACGAACTGCTGAAAATCGAATTTTCCATTGTAACCATTTCCCTGAGCGTCATGAGCATCACAAGCATGTATGCTGGACAGCAGGTACGAGACAAAAACAAAACTTTGCAAAAATAAAGCGCTTTGTTGGACACCGTGTTTATCGCTGTGCGTCAATCTCACAGGTTGCACTAGCGATCGTCTCAACCGTGTTTGGCGCTGCAGGATTAGCCTCTTATGCGATGGCATTTGAAGTGGCCGTCGAATGCACGTATCCCATTGAGGAAACTACTTCAGCCGGTCACTTATTCTGATACGAAGTTGTGATTGTTAGTTTCATTTTCTTATGATGTTTCTGATTTTCACAGGTCTACTCGGATTTTCCGGTCAGCTGTGGGGCCTGATGCTTGTGCTGATGTTCACTGCGACCGCCCGCCCACTGACTGGTCCAGAGACACAGCGGGAGATCTGTCGCGTCGGCGGCGCCATTTCGCCGGACAACTACTCGCTGGCGATGTTGCTGGCCAGCTCAGCGGGTGTGCTCGGCACCGCCATTGCGTTGACACTGTTCAAACCAGGTGAAACACTCGTCAAAGTGTTTGTATTTTTTTGTAAGAAAATAACAAAAAAAGACACGACTTTGCGCAGACTACCGTCGACAAAAAGTGGAGCGTGTGCACGCCATAGCACACGCGATTCCTGCTGATACAACGCGTGATTCATACGATCAGTAACAAAGCACATGGACGTGATCATTTGGTTTTATGACAATGTTCAATTGAAACTTTCAAAGTCTGAGAGAGTGTGCGGTGTGTGCTAACTCTCCCGGTAGACCTGTACAGTTCGAAAAAAATTGATATTACAACCAGTGATAAAATTCATTTGTGACCGAAAAACAAGCAACAATCACAGATATCTGCAGCATGTGTGTGTATGCAGTTCGTACATCAAAAGCAGCAACTGTACATGCTGCCCACGTTTGTTGTTGGAAGTTGCATTGTTAAAAACATGAAAATCACAACAGTTGTTCTATAACAGGTCACGACGCCAAAACGTAACTGCGGTAAACAGCATCATAACAACTGAGAGCATTGAGGCAGTAGCGTTCGGTGGCGTATGTCCGTGGTCGTTGCACATTATCCCATAGCAGCTGCATAGTCGCCACTTTTTCGCAGACGGTCTTCGATTATTGTCAGGTGGCAATAGTCGCCCGTCGACTGACTTGCACGCGCCACCAACTGCAGCAACAGCTCACGGTTGGTTTACAGTCTACTGCTGAACACAGCAGAAACATTGCAAAGACATAAACAAATCATGTTACGCTCACTTTCTGAGCGCCCACCCATGACGAATAACGGGATTGGGTGCTTTGGGTCTTTGACGGCCGCTTTCGTGTATATTGACGTCAGACAACCACGAATCACCAGCTCACCAGTTACATAGCCTAAAAGTGTGAGTTACGTTGCAAGGTGTACATAGTTTGTTGCTGGTTTTATCGTTTTGTTGCAAGTCACTTACCACCCAACAGTTTCGGCTCAAACAACGTGACACACGGTTGGTTGGGACAGTCGACACGGCCAATCAGGCCCTTCAGGTCATAACAGGCGTCTGTGAAGTTTTTTGGTGGAATGTAAATGCCCTGCAGCGACCGCCACGCTGCTTTGTAGTCTGCTGACATGCAGCTGCACGAAAGAAACGATTGTTTATAAAAATGAAAGCGTGGTTTGCTCGTCAGTCACCTGAGCTTCACAATAATGAAAGGGTTCACTGAGAGTTACCCCCTGAAATTGGCAGAAACACTATCTTGCAACATGTTGTAATGACTTTAGTAATTTAAGTTAGTAGTTAAGCTTGCAGTTATCAGTAGACTTTTCTACTAAGCCATTGAAGTCGTAGTAGCACCACCTTGTGACACGCAGTAGCAAAACATTGCTACTACTAAACTAATAAATCATTGAAATAGTAGTAGCGCTATCTTCAACCCGTAGTAGTAAAATTCGTATCAAAAATAGTTCAGTAGTAAATGTTTGCGAATGCTTGCTCACCTGTAGCACTTGTACTCTTTGCTGTTGGCGTTATTTCGTCGATCGACCGTGTATGACCCACGTGGGTAATTGGACTGTTTCACCGCGTCTGACGTTGCGTGCACACAATGAGCCATCATCAATAGTAGCAATAGTAATACTGTTCTATTCACAGAGCGATCCCGAGTTCCAGTATTGACATGTAAATTGAGAGCGGATGAACGAATGAGATTCGCAAGAAGTAAGCCCGATTTCGAAAACGAAGTTAGCCACGAATGGCAGTGACAGTGGTGCTGTTCTGTGCGACTTTCACAACGGAAATCGTACAACAGTGGTGTGCATGCTGCGTCACTGTTGATTGACATGGACGCCGCCCGCGAGCAGCCAGCAGAGCAGCAGTGGGACGACTGTTGTGCAAGCATCGGCGCAGCGGACACACGCCAACATTCGTCGTGGTCAAACGGCTGTGCGTGGAAAATGCGGAGCGTTCAAATGTCACCGGTGTCTTGATTTGTCCGGCAAGAGTGCAATAGTGCTGAGGAATTTCTCACTGATGGGCGTGAACGCAAGTCGCTGATTCGCTGTCGATGAAGAAAACGGAACCCTTGAAATCGTGCACTGCCCTGAATGGAAAAATGATTCTTGTCGTGTGAAAAGCATAATAATCAAAACATTTGTGCACTAAAGCATATGTGGAAATCGAATGTGAGAACAGCGGCTCAAGCCGAATAACGCATGACAGAAAATCTCATTTGTTGACGGTCTTGGGGTGTTACAAGCAAAACAGAGTTTCAGTCGGCTGCAGCTGAGTCTTGTCTCATTCAAGATGCAACCACATGTTATTGTCACATTGGTTGCACTGCTAATTATATAAAGAACCAAACAAACAAAAAAGTAACACAGCATCTACTATGTGCATAGCGACGTTGTCTGCCACCAAGCAAGATTTGTTACATCTTTGCTTACTTGTCTTATGGTCGGTCGTCACAAGGCACTGGCTAACAAGAGGCGCAGTGTTTGCAGTTGCTAATCCCTGGCTGCAGTTGTCATCGACGGCACCGCCGCAGTGGCTGCTTATGAAGTTTATTAACGTGTGCACACCTCCAACGGATGATTACGACTCGCAGTCTAATCACAAAGTTTCATGCGCGCCTTAAGCCAGTTTATCAGTTTGGTTTACTCTGTTGCGTTCACAGCGGGATCTTCATTTTGTGCTGCACAGCTGTGCAAACGGGAGGAGCGCGTTGTTGTCATATTAGCTTCGTCAGTGAACAACTTGCTTGTCATTTGTTGTCCAACGCAGCGGAGTAACAGAAAATGATACAATGCAGCACTGCTGAGCCCACTGTGTCCGTTTGTTTCTGCGATATTGAGCCCCAGTTCTTATTGACTCTCTTCTTATTATTTCCACTGCCAGTAATAATGTACTTGGTTCCCCTGTGATGAAAACGTTGCGGGCGCGGGCTTGGGATTACACGCGACCACGCAGGTTGGCCGGACTCGGTTGCGCTGTTTTTTTATTTCATTCTCAGTCGCTCCATGGATTCTTCCATCATTAATCTGAGACCGTAATATGTTTATCAATGTTTAATGGTGACAGGTCACGCAGTATGCAAGTACATACGCTCGTTGCTCCGTCGTTTTTTTTGCTCGGATTAAAATGAATATGAATTCCGCTGTTCAGATTTTTTTCTGCCAGCACGGTAATTATTTCTTTACCAGTTCGTTCCTCCAGCGTGTTATTTTTCGCCGGCCTTTTGTTGAAATAATTATGGCTGAAGTCTTCAAATAAGCGGTTGTTTTTTTTCAAAACATTATTGGAAGCGGTGAAAGCAAAACTTTTGCCAGGATCAATTAGGAGATATGTACAACAGTTCGACTGTGAGATTAAAAGTCATCTAATGCTTGAAGCACGCTTATGCTTGATGGCATTGACATCTCAAAGAGTCAACGCTTGTTCAAATAAGGAAATGATAAAGCACAACACATTGGCGACAGTGAAATAAAATTTTCCAACCAAATATAATAAAAATGAAAAGAGAAGGCCGCCGGAAAAAATTAATGGAAACGGATCACAGCGGGCAGTCGCTGACTGTATTTTAGAAAGCGTAACTTTTTTTGTTTGTTTTTTGCGCTGGTTCTTACACGAGACAAAACGACGTCGACATTTTATGGCCGACTAAAAACAATAACAAGCACAAAAATATACAGCGACATGGCACAGTTTTCGTCAAATGTCCAAACATTTTGGGATTGCATTTTGAAATGTTATGTAAAAAAACACGAAATATCATGGAGACGCTCCAAAAAAGTAGGCGGACTGTGGTTAACCAAAATAAAAACAGCCATAATTGTTTGGAAACGCCTTGGAATACTTGCGCCAACTTTTCTTGTTTTTTTCTGATTTGAAACGATAAGAGGCCACTGCGCCACTGAATTAAATGGAGCGCAACAGTGCCGCTGAAAATGATGCGGCGGAGGGGTT
Organism: Theristus sp. LFF4_11; assembly: GCA_030248135.1. Classification (NCBI taxonomy): domain Eukaryota; kingdom Metazoa; phylum Nematoda; class Chromadorea; order Monhysterida; family Xyalidae; genus Theristus; species Theristus sp. LFF4_11. The sequence continues at coordinate 1,655 of JASANC010005632.1, read as the reverse complement.
TTGTTCCTCCTCCACAGAAACAATAAATCACAGCAGAAAATTGGTCTCGTCAGTTGTTTCATGAGCGAAAAGAGAAAGAAACTAAATTTGCTGAAAAATGAAACTGGCGGAGTGAATGAACGAGGGGCGACGTCGTCAACGCCCGCGAACGATTGTTACAACCATTTTTGCTTTTTTCGCGCAGAGCCTCACAGCGAGAACGTTTTGATTTTGCGATGAATAAAGCAAAGTAAAAATAAAAACAACTGAAAGAAGAGACTGTGCTGGACGTTGGAGAATAACAGATTGAGCAGATTTGATTGACAAAAGGTTGGCTGGAAAATAGATTTGCACCGATGATGAAAAATGAGGAATTGTGCGTGACAAATTTATGCAATTGTCTTTTTTTTAACGTGTTGCCCATAAGGGCGGTACAGGTGCGGTACAAGCCCCGGCCCATCGCTAAATTTTGATATTTCGAGTTTTTGTGCCCAAACCAACCTACTAAGGGTACTTATTACGCATACCAATTTTTAGCCCAAAACTCCAACCCTAGGGCTCACTACAGGCAAATTTAGATTTTGGCCGATTTTTGGTCAATTTTTGGCTTTTGTCAGAAAAACAATTTTTTTGGATTTTGGGGGGTTCAAATCAAAAATCCAACTTTACCACGTTGTTCAGCGCATTTTTCTGGGTACGTACCGTATTTTTCAGACCTTGCACTCAAAAGTCAGTTTTAGCCCGAAAGTCACAAGTTTTTCAACACAAATTCGCTCATAACCCTCAGGACCACAGGATCTGAAAAATTTCAGTAGTGCCAAAAGATAGCCCAAATTCTCCGCTACAACATGCAAAAAAAATTTCCGGGGGCAATAACTTTATAAGGATGTAACAAAACAAGTTTTGTCGTCGACCCCCTTGAAAAACGCGAAATATACAGGTTTTCAAGCAATTGCGTTGAAAATGTGCGTAGAAATGTCAATAATAAAACTGATACTAATGTTTTCGGATACGTAGAATCCAATGGTAATAACTATTTACTATTAACTTGTTGCAAATACGTTTATTTTGCGACTATTACATGCATAATAACTGTTCATGTCTTGACAAGACATTGTTATAAATCTTTTTAACCGGCCAGCTTTGCCAAAAATGCGAACATGAAAACTGGGATAACGGTTTTCGGATACGTGGAGTTCAATGGTGGTTACCATTTTCTATTATTTTGTTTTGAATAGCTGCATTTTACTGCATTTAAGATCGGCTTTTTCAGAATACCAACCCCCCTTAAGCACAGTTTTTGAAAAATTCTCATATTTTGACTGAACTTAGCACCAATCAAAACTCGCCTTGATGCGCTGCGTTCGGAAAATTATATTTATTTTTTAATTTGACCTGGTTTTATGTTTCCAAAAAACGGAAAAACCGTTTTTTGGGGGATCGTTAGAAAAATGGCTCTAACCGCCTCTGCGTTTAGCTATTAACAAAAATTCAAAAACCAATCGATTTCTCTTGTGTTCACGCATATTTTTTATGTTAACATTATTTTACTAAAAAAGTTGTTTTATGCTCTAAATTTCAGAAAAAAACTAAAAAAACGTTTGTGGTTTTGCTGTGTTTAGGTATGCGGTGCGGTGCAGGGTTATAACAGTAACCCAATATTTGCAATTTTTGGC
>JASANC010005631.1:0-13809 GCA_030248135.1 Theristus sp. LFF4_11 | reverse complement strand
ATGGGGGTAATACTAGGGTTAGGGGCTTTGAAAAAAAAAATTTTTTTTTGTTTTTGTTTTTTAAATTTGATTTTTTTTTCAAACTTAAAAAAAAATTTTTGAAAAATTTTCTTCTACTTTGCTCTGAAAATTCGATTTATGGCATAATTTTTTGAAAGTTCAAACCAAATTTTCTTCACAACTTCTATGTGCTTAGGTACAAGTCATTATTTGGTCATTACGGACCGACGTACTCCATGTTTTTCGATTTGGATGACTTCTAGAGTTAATTTTTAGCGTTGAAATGACTTAACTGAATTGAAATATCGTTTCAGAAATCGTTTTCCTTGCAACTTAGAACATGTTTTTGCTGTCGGTTGGCCGTGAGATGACCATGATATTTTGTTGATTGGCGTATGTTATAGGTCTACAATGGAGTTGTGCGCCGTCTGTCAGTTGCCCGCAACGTGATCGCGAAATCATGGTACGTGTTTTCGATACGATGATTTGAAGAGTGGGCTCTCGCCATGTGGCAGATAGCATAGCTGGTTGAACCTGAAAGTAAGTGTCTTGGGGGGGCGACCGGGTCGACAGGGGTTGCCGACTTAGCTACAGCAAACAGGAATTTTTGAACACAGTCAAATTTTGGTAATTTTCTAAAGAGGAACAACTAAGAACGGTTCAATATTCAAGTACACGTCGAAAATTGTCCTGTTTTACTGTTGAAAATGCAACTTTCCCTCTATGAAATGGACATAATTTCAATAAAACACGATTTTCGCTCTTATAGTTTTCCGGATCGTTCTGAAAATAGTCTAGATGAACTCAGCTCGACGAGACGCTTCGAACAAACCTAACTTGTAAAAAAAAAATTTTTTTAAATTTTTTTTTAATTTAAAAAAAAAATCCGGATTTTTTTTTCCCATAACCCTAGGTGTACCCCCCTCCCCCACCCCCCCCCCCGCCCACGGTACTGGCCCACGGTACTGGAGCCGAGGGGTTGGGGGGGGGGCCGATATAGATAGCTGGAGCAAATTTTCTAGATAGATAGATAGCTGGAAAATTTTGGGGGGGCCGCGGGGGGGGGGCATGTGACTTTGGGGGGGGGGGGCCGGTCAAAATTTTGAAATTTGATAGATAGATAGTTAAAACGCTAAAAAGCTATAAAAACAGCAAAATAATGCTAAAAATACACTAAAAATCAAGTATAAACGCGTATTTTACCTAAAATTAGCGAAATTTTCAAGAATTACGTGCAAAAATGGTCAATTTTTTTTTCAAAAATTGACTCATTTTATGTCTTAGAAGACAAAAAATTTCAGATAGATAGCTGGCTGAAATTTTTTTTCAGACAGATAATAGCTGAGCCGAAAAAACCTGTCTGATAGAGATAGATTCGAAAATTTTTTGGGGGGGCCGGCCTAGGGTTGTTAAACAAAAATGAAAATTTTTTTTTTAAAAAAAAAAGTGATTAAAAAAAAACAAAAATGCCGATTTTTAAAAAAAAAAAATTCGAAAAATTTTCCTCTAATATGCTCTGAAAACCTCAATTTTGGCACAATTTTTCGAAAGTTCAACAAAAATTTTCTTTGATTATACCTCGTAAAACCTTTAGCAGTCGATTTTGGGCCGTTTTACCGACTGATTTTAGGCTTCGACAACATCTGCGATGAAGTTTTTGAGCGTCCCAAAGCTTAGCCTACCATTTCCGATGCAGATAAGGTGACGATTCGCCTCGCAGAGCGTCCGATTGTGCTCGCTGCTCCGTTTGCAAGCGCTACGTTGTCTGGTTGCTGCTTCGTGTCGTGTCGTCGCGACATCATCAGAATAATTGATCGAATTTCAAGGCGGTATGTTTGTCTTCACTTTAGCATTAGCTTAGCTGGGAACAATTAGTGACGTTTTGGAGGTCAAAACACAAGAAGAGGCATGGTGACGGTTTGGAAAAGGGGTAATTGAGGTCACGAAAACAAAATCTGCAAAGTTCCGCCATACGGGAGTCATTCGGGAGGCGCATGCATATCATATGTGGTTCTTCGGACTCCCTGATTGATTTAGCACAACTTTAATTTTTGAAATTTAAAAAAAAATTTAAAAAAACAAAAATGACGATTTTTATTTTTTTTAACAACCCTACTTTGAGGCGATTTATTTATGTGGGAAGGAAGGAATAAGGATCAACTATGCCGCCAGCCCGGCCCGCCCCCCAGAACAACTATGCACACAGTCTAATTCTATAACTAGCTGATTGGTTGATGTTGATGTGTGCATTCTTTTCATGAATTGCTGTGGATGAGTTTTTCAGGATCTCGAAAGGTCGAAATTGCACTGTCTGCCACTGCAAGCGTAACTTCGTTGGTTGCTCGTTGCTGTTTCGCCTCGTGTCGTCAGCATGATCACACCGGTTTGTTGTTGAACTTGTTTCCGTGTTATTTGAGGTGAATTGAGAGGCAAAACACGAGACGTGATGTCGTCGGTGGGAAAATGGGGTCGCCGAAACCAAGTCTGAAATTTTCACCCTCCTCCCATATGAGTGGGGGTCATATGGTAAGTCGGTGGCTCCTCAGATGGTGATATTCGGACTCCCTGAAAAATTCTGAACAACTTTCATTTTTAAAAAAAAATTAAAAAAAATTTTTTTTTTAAAAAGAAAAAAAATAGAAAATTTTTTTTTTCTTGACATCTCTAGTATTACCCGTGCGATCCCGTGCACCCCCCCTCACGAAATTTTTCTGCCAGTGCACCCCCCCTCCCTCAGGAAAATTTGCTGCCCGTGCACCCCCCCTCATGGTATGGGGGGGTATGGTGCCGTGGGGGGGGGGTGCCGACCAAAAAGTGAGGGGGGGTCCAACCTATGGTAACGTGGGACCCCCCATGGGGGGTGCATTTTTTCAAAATTTTCTGTGGGGGGGTCAAGGTCAAATTACAATGAAGATGGTCAAGTTATCATATATTCAGCTTATATTATGGACGTTATAGACAAAAAATCATGATTTTCGAAAAAAAATTTAGGGTGTACGGAAAATTTGGGGGGGGGGTCTCCGCCAGACAAAATTTCATGGGGGGTGTGGGGGGGCTGTAGGTCGATCCGGTACCGGTAGATCTGGTACGGTCGATCCGGTACCGGTCGATCCGGTACCGGTCGATCCTGCGGAAAAACCTGCGGTAAAATGTTTCAGACATCAGATAAAATGAGAGAAACGAAGAAAAATGGAAAACAAATCAGAAACAAATTGAATTGAATGCTAAAACAGTTGAAAATTTCAATTGGTACCGGATCGACCGAGTACCGGATCGACCTGGTACCGGATCGACCTGGTACCGGATCGACCGCCCTAGAAAATTGCCAGGTACCGGATCGACCGGTACCGGATCGACCGCATGCCGTGGGGGGTGTCGGCAAATTTTCGAGGAGGGGGGTGCCCGGTTTTAGGGGGGGGGGTGGCACGGCGCCCCCCACCCCCCCCCCCGACGGTCTCTGGTGCTCTGGGGGGGGGGGGTGTACCCCCCCCACCCCCCTCGCCCACGGTACTGCTGATGACACCCCCCTCTAAAATTTGGCAAACACCCCCCCCCCTCACCCAAGGTCCCGCTTTCGCTACTGCTCCGACCGGACTGGGTGGGTCGACAGCCTGCCAAAAACGAACAGTCTTCAGATGTAAGCGTTCCTCCACTTCCGCTCCGCAGATCCACGACCACGTTCCATCACCAATTCAATCTTGAAAAAACAAAAACAAGTGAGCCAAACAAAATCTCAAAAAATCTGAGCGAGTGACCGAACGTGAATGTCGTCGTCTTCACTTCATTTCATTTCACACTCTTTATATTTTGATTTATGTTCAAATTCAACTGTTGAACCTAGAAGAAACTGAATAAAAAGCTCAAATCGAACGCTGTTTTCTGTTTGTGTCTTCGTGTTCGTTTTAATTAGCATTTGTCTGCTTCCTTTGAAAAAATGTTACTCGACATTCTCCCACATTTGAAGGTTGTAGGGCAACCAGGCCGGCCCCCCCCCCAGGCCCCTCCCTAGAACAACTATGAGGCCCCCCCCTAGAACAACTATGAGGCCCCCCTAGAACAACTATGATTGCATTCACTCGCACACTCACTCACTAAGCTAATTTCTTTTTTATATTTTTTAAACTCCACAGTTCTTGTTTCAAGTTTCAACCGTGGCATTGGTGGCGTGGGTGCGTGGCAATGTAAATGAAAAAAAACGATTTTGTATAAAAACTGACGAGCAAATGGCTTTTCACACGACCGGACCGAATACGGCGATGGTTGTGAGTGGTTAGTCGGTTTGATTTCTCGATTCGTCGGCGATCATTGTCACAAAAGTAGAAATAAAGCCAGCAGTAAACCATGACAAATGGTTCGTGTTCTGCACCACCACGAAGCACGGCTGTCTTTCACACCAGGCCTTTGTTACGACGAGCCGCTGTACGTCGTCGGCGGATCGAAGTGGGTCTGGCCGATTGTGCAGCGAGTGCAGAAGTTGTCGTTGAACGTGATCACGTTGCAGGTGCACAGCGAGCATGTTTACACGAAATACGGTGTGCCCGTTACGGTCACCGGCACGGCGCAGGTTGGTGTTTTTTTTCAGCGCAGTGCAGCAGCAGTGGTTAACGAAGAAAGTAAAGAAATGTTTGAAAAGAAAGGATTTATCATTGAAAAAATGTTTGCTGTTTTGTTACCATGTTTGCTGAGATTGATTTGAAATACGCCCCGAGTGTGGCATTAATGCTGTCTCTCTGCTGTGCACCACAGAAATTGTGGCCTTGACAACTGCATCGTATGGTTTTTGTATAATACGAGCACACGCAATGCATCATTCGTTGATAGAACGTTACGTCTGGTCGGGCGCCATAGTTGTTCTAGTGGGGGGCCTGGGGGGGGGCCGCCCCCCCCCAAAAAAAATTTTCGAATCTATCTCTATCAGACAAGTTTTTTCGGCTCAGCTATTATCTATCTAAAAAAAATTTCAGCCAGCTATCTATCTGAAAATTTTTGTCTTCGAAGACATAAAATCAGTCAATTTTTGACCAAAATTTACATGCTCGTAATTCTTGAAAATTTCGCTAATTTTTGGTAAAATACGCGTTTATACTTTTTTTTAGTGTATTTTTAGCATTATTTTGCTGTTTTTATAGCTTTTTAGCGTTTTAGCTATCTATCTATCAAATTTCAAAATTTTGACCGCCCCCCCCCCCAAAGTCACATGCCCCCCCCCCGCGCCCCCCCCCCCCCCCCCCCAAAATTTTCCAGCTATCTATCTATCTAGAAAATTTGCTCCAGCTATCTATATCGCCCCCCCCCCAACCCCTCGGCTCTGGAACAACTATGTCGGGCGCAGTACGAAACGAACAATACGAAAAGCTGGAAAGCCGTAGCTAATTTGTGCAGTGTGCAGCGCAGATAAACATTTTTCATTCAGGTTTTTCATGAGATTTGTTATCGCGATGTCCATTTCCACAACTACAGGTGAAAGTGCAAGGCCAAAACGAGGAGATGCTTCACGCCGCTTGCCAGCAGTTGCTCGGCAAAAGTGAACGCGAAATTCAACTGTTGGCCCTTGAGACGGTCGAGGGTCACCAGCGGGCCATCATGGGATTGTTGAGCGTTGAGGTTTGCTGTGATAGTTTTGGTGCATTGCATTTTGGTGGTGTGCACCGATCACACCGGAAAAGACTTGTGTGCGTTCCAGTTCGCTGTCACGGTGTCCCTGTTATATATACGTTGTTTCAAAGGGCCTTCATTTCATCTGTAAAACACCATTTACCGAAGCCGGTGTTTTTTTCGATACCGTTGATATCAGTGCTTTCAAAAAATGTGATGAACGCTTTTTGGGCTGGCTAATTTATGGTGCTAGCTGAGTGGTTGGTACTTGCAGAAGAAGCATGCATTTCGTATGTTGAGGTAAGCGGAGCATTGTTGCGCACATCACAGCACACGTATATGCACAATCAACCAAAAATCAGCTACTAATACCACAAGTTAGCCGGGGCGACGCACTTCGCCGCAGAGACAGAACGAAACGAAAACGACAATAGTACCTGCAACAAGACCAGACGCAATCAACGCGCCCAAACAAAACGGTAATTCACGCTTCACGCAGGAGATCTACCAAGATCGCCAGAAGTTCTCCGAGAAGGTGTTCGAAGTGGCCGCTGCCGATCTCGTCAACATGGGCATCTCAGTGATCAGCTACACGCTGAAGAGCGTCTCCGACGAGCACGGCTATTTGGCGGCGTTGGGTGCAAAGCGCGAGGCCGAGGTCAAGAGGGACGCGCGCATCGGCGAGGCCAAGGCGGGACGCGACGCGAGGATGCGGGTCAGTGGTGGTGGTGGTGTCGCAACTTTTTTGGGGTTGCCTTCGTTGGTTTTTTTTTGTTCGTATGCACTTTTGTTGTATTTTTTAGTTTTGTTCGAATTTTGTCTGAGTGCGAAGATTGGAATAAAAGAACGGGGTTGAGTTGGAACGGGTTGCCATATTTATCACAAATGGGCTCTCTTGATTCCAATCCAACCAGCGATTCCATTTCCGCTCTTTCTTTTATCCTTTAAATTTTGGAGCGCGATATTCCTCACAAAAATGGGACATGTTTAATGAGATTTACTCAACTGCACATTGTGTATTCGAAAAAAAATAATTTAATTCAGTAGTTTTCGTTTCTTTTCCCAGGAAGCGCAAGCGGAGGAAGCACGCATGCAGGCGAAATACAGCAATGAAATCGAGATTGCGCACGCGAAACGCGACTACGAAATTCAGAAGGCCACTTTCGACGAGGAAGTGAACACGAACAAAGCGAAGGCCGACTTGGCTTACCAGTTGCAGGTGAACTCAACCTGCTAATTTGAACATTGGTTACGTTCATGCAGGAATGTGGTGAATGGGTGAGTGCAGGAAGCAGTGAGTGGGTGACTCAAGCACAGCTGCACAAATGTGCACTAATATGTGCACTGCGTTAAGAAGCAGTCCGCGTAAGCGGCGACCAGTCCCCATACAAACCACGGACAGCTATGTCACGGATTTGGCTGAAACTTTCAGGGTAGGTCGAGATTGTCAAGAAAAGACGCTTGGTACCTTTATTTTGGTCAAATTCGAAAATTTCGTCGATTTGTAGACAAAAGTTTGAAGGCAGGTCTGCTCCGATGGCGAAAAGTGTGATTTTTCAGAAAAACGCCTGTAACTTGAAACTGCTTTGAGCTATTGAAAAAATTCAAATACCAGCTTGTAGAGCTCGCCAAGGCGCATCTTTTTGCTTGCAAGACCAGCACGTGATTCGGTTTTCTCCGTTTTCTAGAAACAGAAAACTGATTTTTTGACCCCCTGAAAAACAGGTGATTTTTTGAAAAATTGCAGTTTTAGGACAACGAAGGTCGTGCGACACTGGGAGACTATAGTGGCGATATAGGCCTAATATAAGGCTATTCCGTGATGCCATTCGATTTATCCAACCAACTAGAGCACAGACACTTTTGGGTGTCTCAAATTGGTTGGTCAAAATATGAGAAAAAGCGGACTTCTTAAAAAAACAGTTATAACTCGTCAACGGTTGAAGCTAGTGAGAAATTTCAAAAAGCATCTTGCAGAACTCATCAAGATGCACTGTTTTGCAGACAAACCCCAACCTTGATTCAGTTGTTCTGATTCGTTAAAAGCAGGGTCCCGTCACTGCCGACACGGGAATGTTGCCATGATGCGGGCCATAGCTTTTTTTGCGCCTACATTGGTCAAATTGGGTCATCGACCACTCAAAATAATTGCACGGGCAAAAAGAAGTTGTTTTCGGCCTTAAAAACTTTTTTGGTCCAAAATAATTATTACTTTTGGCCAAAAAACCGATTTTTGAAGAAAAATAGCCTTGATTTTTTAAATTGTTTTATTTATTAAAATATACATAGTTGAGTTTCAAATAAAACAAAGTAGATAGCGACGTGCTAGAGACGTGTGCGCAACTGAAAAAAATAAACCGGGCTCAGACTATAACCTGTGTAAGTGCCGAGCACAAAACAATTCCAAATTTTGCAAAATTGCTCAGTTTTCAAATGTTGAAAAATCTCCTGAAAACGTCTTATGTAAAATTTTTAAAATACAAGTGCCCAGCACTAACGGCAGGTTGCTCCCACATTGTTTTAAACCCTAACCAGGTTTAGACTAGGACTTATGAGACGGTAGCAACACGGAAACTCAAAATGACACCAAAAAGCGCCCATTTACCAACATTACAAAGACTACAGAAAACATGCCAAGCTTTCTTTTTGTGTCAAATCTATTCTGTCATAAAGCCAACTTGTTGTCTCATTGAAATGACGTCTAACCAAGCTCAGACCAGGACTGGTTTTACTGCCGCTCTGTCGAGAATGCTAAATTTCGTCGAAACTACTCCTCGCACAAAAATCTTAGAAAACGTCTAATGTAAAATTTTGAAAATCCAAGCGTCCAGCACTAACGGCAGATTGCTCCCACATTGTTCTAAATTTTAACCAAGCTCAGACGAGGACTTATGAGACAGTAGTAACACAGAAACTCAAAATGGCACCAAAAAACCACACAACTCGCAGCGTGAGTGCCTGACGAAAAAGTCAAAATTTGTGTAAATTGCTCATTTTCGAGTGTGCAACAGAGTCCATAAAACTCAAAATTCAACAGATATGTAAAAAATCCAACTATTCAGCATTAAAGAAAAAGTGCCGTTAGCGCTGGGCACTGGGATTTTCAAAATTTTACATTAGACGTTTTCCGGAGACTTTTGAACATTTGAAAAATGAGCAATTTTACAAAATATTGAATTGTTTTGTACGCGGCACTCACACAGGTCATAGTCTAAGCCCGGTTTTATTTTTTTCAGTTGCGCACACGTCCGCAGTATATCGCTATATACTTTGTTTTTTTATTTGAAAAGTCTATATTTTTCTGGATTTTTTCTACAAGTTCGGAAAAATGCCCGAAGGGCATGAAAAAGACCAAATATTATTTCAGAATGACACAGATAGAAAAGTTTGACACAAGGATTTTCACAAGATCAAACATTTTATGAAACGTGTGTGAACTGGAAAGTTACAAACTGAAATAATATTTACGCCAATATCTTTTTTGTCATTCTCAAGGAAGGCACAATCTCTGTACAAATTTTATCTCACTTCATTTGATGCTGCAAAAAAATCATTTGCTGCTGTGAACATGCTCTTTTTATTTGTGAATACTGTATCAAATGATTTGCTTAATATGGTGTTTGCGGGCTGAACCCTTTTACGATGAGTGCGGTACTGCGGTCACAACCGGAGCCAGTGCCTTGAAATGACAAAAATATATTGACGTAAATATTATTTCAGTTTGTAACTTTCCAGTTCACACACGTTTCATAAAATGTTTGATCTTGTGAAAATCCTTGTGTCAAACTTTTCTATCTGTGTCATTCTGAAATAATATTTGGTCTTTTTCATGCCCTTCGGGCATTTTTCCGAACTTGTCTTTTTCTTTTATATCTCAAAGAGTTTATAGGGTTTTAGCCTATCAGACTGCAATGGTTTCTGTTGCATTTGTACTCAGAGCAAGGATTTTTAGGAGCAAACCCTTCCGTAGACCCTTTTCAACCCAGGCACGGGTTAATATCAGTTTTCACTAGTTTTTCGCTATTTTGCATCTAAACTATAGCCTATCAGACGCAGCATAGTTGACTACAATGGTTTCCGTTGCATTTGTAATCAGAACAACGTTTTTTTAGGAGGAAGCCCTTCACGGGGACCCTTGTCAACCCAGGCACGGGTTAATATTCGCTTTTTGTTATTTGGCACCTAAACTATAGCCTATCAGACGCAGCATAGTCGATTACATGGATACCGTGGAATTTGAAATCAGAACAACGTTTTTTAGGAGGAAACCCTTTACGGGGACCCTTTTCAACCCAGGCACGGGTTAATATCAGCTTTTCGCTATTTGGCACCTAAACTATAGCTATCAGACGCAGCATAGTCGATTACATGGATACCGTGGAATTTGAAATCAGAACAACGTTTTTTTGGAGAAAACCCTTTACGGGGACCCTTTTCAACCCAGGCACGGGTTAACATCAGCTTTTCGCTATTTGGCACCTAAACTATAGCCTATCAGACGCAGCATAGTCGATTACATGGATACTGTGGAATTTGATACCAGAACAACGTTTTTTAGGAGGAAACCCTTTACGGGGACCCTTTTCAACCCAGGCACGGGTAAATATCAGCTTTTTGCTATTTGGCGCCTAAACTATAGCCTATCAGACGCAGCATAGTCGATTACATGGATACCGTGGAATTTGAAATCAGAACAACGTTTTTTAGGAGGAAACCCTTCCGGGGACCCTTTTTATACCAGGCACGGGTAAAAACAGTACCCTTTTCAACCCCGGCACAGGTAAAAAACAATGTTTCACAATTCAGCACTTAGCCTATCAGACGCAGCATGGTCGATTACATGAATACCGTGGAATATGAAATTAGAACAACGATTTTTACCAGGAAACCCCTTAACGGGCACTCTTTTTATACCCGGCACGGGTAAAAACAGTTTTTTCACAATTCGGCACCTAGCCTATCAGACGCAGCATGGTCGATTACATAGGATACCGTACAATTTGGAATTCGAATTTGAACACAGCTTTAGATTTTTCGTGGACACCGAAACGGTCGACAACAACAACAACAACAACGACAACAACAACCTGAATTTTTTTTCGGTTTTTTTGTTCTGTAAAATCACAGAAGCAACCGATGTTTAATTTTTTGGTTTGGATGGATAGGGTATCGGGCCACCTTAGCACAGCAAATAGCATTTCTTGGTTTAGTCATTTATCATGAATGTTATGGTCGATTGAAATTTCAAAATATTCGCAATGAGCTTTCTGAAATAATATTGTGGGACTGCGCTGCCGCGCGTCCCACGATTTTTTGTGCGAGGGGTAGTTTCGACGAAATTTAGCATTCTCGACAGAGCGGCAGTAAAGCCAGTCCCGGTCTGAGCTTGGTTAGACGTCATTTCGATGAGACAACAAGTTGGCTTTATGACAGAATAGATTTGACACAAAAAGAAAGCTTGGCATGTTTTCTGGAGTCTTTGTAATATCGGTAAATGGGCGCTTTTTGGTGTCATTTTGAGTTTCCGTGTTACTACCGTCTCATATGTCCTAATCTGAAGCTGGTTAAAGTTTAAAACAATGTGGGAGCAACCTGCCGTTAGTTCTGGGCACTTGTATTTTAAAAATTTTACATAAGACGTTTTCAGGAGATTTTTCAACATTTGAAAACTGAGCAACTTTGCAAAATTTGGAATTGTTTTGTGCGCGGCACTTACACAGGTTATAGTCTGAGCCCGGTTTATTTTTTTTCAGTTGCGCACACGTCTCTAGCACGTCGCTATCTACTTTGTTTTATTTGAAACTCAACTATGTTTATAAAAAAATAAAACAATTTAAAAAATCAAGGCTATTTTTCTTCAAAAATCGGTTTTTTGGCCAAAAGTAATAATTATTTTGGGCCAAAAAAGTTTTTAAGGCCGAAAACAACTTCTTTTTGCCCGTGCAATTATTTTGAGTGGTCGATGACCCAATTTGACCAATGTAGGCGCAAAAAAAGCTATGGCCCGCATCATGGCAACATTCCCGTGTCGGCAGTGACGGGACCCTGCTTTTAACGAATCAGAACATCAGAAGATGCTTTTTGAAATTTCTCAATAGCTTCAACCGTTGACGAGTTATAACTGTTTTTTTAAGAAGTCCGCTTTTTCTCATATTTTGACCAACCAATTTGAGACACCCAAAAGTGTCTGTGCTCTAGTTGGTTGGATAAATCGAATGGCATCACGGAATAGCCTTATATTAGGGCTATATCGCCACTATAGTCTCCCAGTGTCGCACGACCTTCGTTGTCCTAAAACTGCAATTTTTCAAAAAATTACCTGTTTTTCAGGGGGTCAAAAAATCAGTTTTCTGTTTCTAGAAAACGGAGAAAACCGAATCACGTGCTGGTCTTGCAAGCAAAAAGATGCGCCTTGGCGAGATCTACAAGCTGGTATTTGAATTTTTTCAATAGCTCAAAGCAGTTTCAAGTTACAGGCATTTTTTGAAAAATCGCACTTTTCGCCATCGGAGCAGACCTGCCTTCAAACTTTTGTCTCCAAATCGACGAAATTTTCGAATTTGGCCAAAATAAAGGTACCAAGCGCCTTTTCTTGACCATCTCGACCTACCCTGAAAGTTTCAGCCAAATCCGTGACATAGCTGTCCGGAAAGTGGTCGCCGCTTACGCGGACTGCTTCTTAAGGTGTAGCAGAAAAACGGGATGTGACGGGTTGCAAAAAGTGATCACTCATGGTTGTCATGAGTGAGACGAGTGGCGTGCGTTAGATCGCGGCCCATTAGATCGCGGCCGAAGCATCGCGGCCGAAGTATCGCGGCCTGAAAGATCGCGGCCTGGACGATCGCGGCCTGAACGATCGCGGCCTGGACGATCGCGGCCTGGGACGATCGCGGCCTGGGATGATCGCGGCCTGGGACGATCGCGGCCTGGGATGATCGCGGCCTGGGATGATCGCGGCCTGGGACGATCGCGGCCTGGCTTAGGCTTAGGCTTAGTTTTTAGCACGCTCTGTTTTTAGCAGAGCAGCACCCATGCAATTTTTGTTTTATTTAATAATAAGCACGCAGATCAAGAAAATTAAATGCGCTGCAAATTCCATTTTCAGATTTATTGCCAAAACAAATTACGTCGCCAAGCTATGGCGTGAAGATTGAAATGACCCATCATTCTCATTCATTCCTGCCTTGCCAGGTACCTTCGGTTCGTCTCTACAGGGTGTTTCAGAAGTAGTGGGTAGGTGTTTGACGCGTTATTTCTCGAGTTGTGCTGAACCCTATTGAATGAAATATTGTTCAGGAAGGTTCAACTAAGATTTGTGCTAAATTTCAAAGAAATTTATTCACCTGCGCACGAATGACAGAGCAAAACAAAAGTTTCAAAAATGGACCAGAAAATACCAGATCACGCGATACCACCGGTCAACAAAGGATAGCATTCAAAAGAAAACTTCGAAATGTGTATGGCGATAACAGCAAACATCAACAACAACGGCAACAGTGTCAACTCAATCAAATTGCTCAAAGTGAGCCTCAATGCATCGCTTGCACCTATCCGTCACAGCCAAAACCGCCTTCTTTAGCATAAAAAATGTCTACCACGTTCCAAAAACCGGCAAATATAAAAAAACTACAACAAACAAATCGGATTAAAAAAGATCTCGTATTCATTCATGCAACACGATTCGGCCGCATACAAGGTAATGTTTAACCCGGTGCCATAAAAGAAAAAGACAAGCTCTGAAAAATGCCCGAAGGGCATGAAAAAGACCAACATTATTTCAGAATGACACAGATAGAAAAAGTTTGACACAAGGATTTTCACAAGATCAAACATTTTATGAAACGTGGGAAACTGGAAAGTTACAAACTGAAATAATATTTACGTCAAATATATTTTTGTCATTTCAAGGCACTGGCTCCGGTTGTGACCGCAGTACCGCACTCATCGTAAAAGGGTTCAGCCCGTAAACACCATATTAAGCAAATCATTTGATACAGTATTCACAAATAAAAAGAGCATGTTCACAGCAGCAAATGATTTTTTTGCAGCATCAAATGAAGTGAGATAAAATTTGTACAGAGATTGTGCCTTCCTTGAGAATGACAAAAAAGATATTGGCGTAAATATTATTTCAGTTTGTAACTTTCCAGTTCACACACGTTTCATAAAATGTTTGATCTTGTGAAAATCCTTGTGTCAAACTTTTCTATCTGT